>JAKUCV010002210.1:132048-152679 GCA_028386065.3 Turnera subulata | reverse complement strand
AGCTTAACGTAGATAGTGAAATCTTCAAGTGAGACTTGAAGGGCTGGATTAGCCACACTAGTAGAGTGTGTGTGAACCAGGATAAATCTCTTGTGTCCTTCATTCTTTTAATTCCGCACTTATTTCCTGCAAAGTTTTTAATTTTCGATCATAAGCTATTCACCCCCCCCCCTCTAGCTTAAGTCTATTGTTCCTAACAGCATGCACCAGCTAATTCCCCACTAATCACAAAACTTACTCCATAAGCTCCAAGAAAACTTACAATGCACAAAAAATGGTCTCTTAACACTATTTCCTCGCAACAGAAAGAACATGAAGCATTTTTACTTGAAATTATATTGTTTCGGACTAGAATATCTTTCATCGCAATCCCTTGATTCAGTGCCATACAAAGGAAGCACTCCACCCTAAAAGGGGCACAACCAAGCCAAATCCAAGGCTTAACACAGCACAAAAACATAGCTTTGGATATGACTATACCCAGATTTGACCGAGTAAACCGCTTTCCCATCTTCTACCCACTTCTACTTATCAAATTCATCCAATGACAGAGCAATATGATCCAACTGTCTTCTAAGGTATTGAACCTCATCCTCTTCTCACAAGAAGAGAGATCACCTCCAACTAAAATTCCAACGCCATCTTCCATTATCAAAGCTCATCACGTCAGCAACAATGGCATCCGGATTAGGCGATAGAGTAAACAATCTTGGATATAATTCTTTCAACACCCCGCCCTCCACCAACCACCAATCTTTCCAGAATTTGCACCAGCTCCGATCTTTTAAATCCACAATGATTTTTTTATGAGGCCCCACTGAATTCTCTGCACCATCCTCACCAGAACCAACAATCCTTTGCCAAAGAGAAGAAGAACCCACACTATCAAAAGCTAGCCATAAGGAAACAGACTCCCTGTTGTATACATTATGCACAATCTTTGACCATATAGGGCCATCATCAGTATGGTGATCAATATTAATAAATCTTCACAACCATTTGAACAACAAACATTGATATTTAACAAGAAGATTCCTAATCCCCAACCCTCCAAATTCCGTTGGTTTGGCTATTTTATTCCAAGCCACTAAACACATTTTTCTCTTCTCCTCACTCCCACCCCACAAAAAAATTCCTTTGAAGCCTAACTATCTTCTTTGCTACCCCCCTCGGGATCTTATACAAAGATAAATAATAAATATAGAGATTGCTTAGAGCAGCTCAAGACAATGTTACTCTTCCATCAAGAGACATAAATTTACCTTTCTAGGAGGCTAGTCGATTTTTAATCCTTGAAATTATCGGGTCCCAAGCTTTGATGCTTTGCATTCTTGCCAACAGTGAGCCCTAAATATGAAAAAGGCAATTTCTCAACCTTGCCCTAAATCACACACCCTTTGCTCCGAAATATTACTTCGCACCATACTACTCTTGTGGAAATTAATACTAAGGTTAGAAACTAACTCAAAACATCTCAGGCACCGCTTCAAAATCAACAAAGAAGACTCATCTTCCGGAAAAAAAAAAAAACAATGTGTCGTCTGCAAACTGGAGCAACGACGCCACCACATTATTCATTCTTACTTCGTGAACTAATCCCTTAGATACAGCCTGATTAACTAGACAAGTGAGACCCTCTGCCACGATATTAAATAAAAAAGGGGATAACGGGTGACCTTATTTCAATCCCCTAAAAGCAGTAAACTTTTTTGAAGGGCTGCCATTCAATAATACAACTAATTTAGGGTAGCTAATACAATCCCAAATCCACTTCCTCCATGTGTCTCCAAAGCCCATAGTCTCCACCAAATCCATTAGGAAATCCCACAAAACTGTGTCATATGCCTTTGAAAAATTAATTTTCCACATCACAACTTTCCTTCCATTTTTCTTTAACTGATGAGTAATCTCTGAGGCCGATAACACACAGTCAAGAATTTTTCTTCCCTCAATAAAGGCATGTTGGTTGACCTAATCACCTCATGCATGGCACACTTCAATCTCCTTGCCAAGACCTTTGCAACAATTTTATAAATACTATGAATGAGGCAGATAGATAAAAAATCATCAAAAGCCTCAACATCAGCTTTCTTTGCAATTAAGCAAAAAAATCCACAATTAACTCCTTTAGGAAGATGCCCAGTCCGGAAGAAATCATTAATCAGATCCTTTAAATCCTCTTGGATGAGATCCCAATCCCGTTTAAAGAAATTCATGTTAAGCCCATCTAGGCCCGGCATCTTGTTTCCATCACACTCCCAAATAGCTCTCTTAACTTCCTCCCAAATAGCTCCGTCGAAATTTTTTTCACAAGAATATCCCACCACTTGAGTCTCGCCTTAGGTACAGGTTTAAAAACCTCCTCAAAATAAACCTTTGCAGCCCTCTTCACGTCACTAGGCTCCACAAAACAGCCCCTTTATCCTTGATCTGACTAACATAATTCTTTCTCTCTCTATTACAAGCATTCAAATGGAAGAATCTTGTATTCTTATCCCCATGCTTCAACGAAATTAATTCTTGATTTTTTGCCTCCACAAACATTCTTGTTGATTTTGATGCCTAAACAGATCTGCTTTCCAAGTCCCCATCTGCCTTCTTTCACCCTCATTCAAGACCCCATGATCTGTTACTCTATCAAAAGATTCAAACTTCTTCTTCAAATCAATAATATATTTATCTATATTACCAAAAACACTTTTAGCAAATTGGATGGTATAACACCCCAATCCTTGAATTTTTTAGCAAGAACATTCGGACAATGATCGGACACACCCTTCTCCTCAGCGTACAGTTGAATCGACGGAAAAAAAAAATCAAATTGGATCGAAAAAGGCTCGATCGATCATGCTAGCTGCCCTATAATTTCCCCATGTGAATACCCTCCCCTGGAGCTCCACCTCACATAATTCAAAAGTAGAAATAAATTCCCCAAGCGCATGAGAACCCCTAGTACTGAACCTCCAACTTAATCTTTCCTTTGGATCCAAAATCTCATTAAAAACTTCAATAACTACCCACAGAATTGAGGACCTCCTTAACACAACTGGAAATTCTTCCCATAAGTTAATCCTATCCTCTTCAAAACTCGGCCCGTAAACCCCACAGACTCCAATATCCGTGTTTCTAATCACCTGTCCTTCTACAACAATCTGGTTTCTACCAGAAGCCCTTCTTCTAATACTAAGATAGTCAACCTCCCATAAGAGAGAAAGTCCTCCTGAATTCCCTACAGCATCAATTGCTTCAAAAAAAAAACTACTTCAAAATCAAAAGCTCCCCCAACAACGAGCATAATCTCCACAACTCCACCCCGCACACTTAGTTTCACATAAGAGAAAAATTTTTGCCTTCACCTTCACCATCAACTCTTTAATACTTCAATGTTTCTGAATAGACCCAACTCCTCTAATATTCCAAGAAAGCATACTAAACATGCAAAAGAATAAACACACGAAGACTAACCCGCATCCGAATTAGAGCTACTGGGCAGCCCTCGTCGTCGCTCAATCCTCACCCTCCTTCTCTATTAGCACCTCCTCAGCTGTATCCCCAACAAGCTTCAGACCCAATTGTTTGCCTACCCCCATCGTCTCTCCCACCTCTAAAGATTTGACAAGGAAAACAGAGTCAGAAGCTGTCCTTGTGCGACAATTGCCAACCTCAATATCTCCATCTTGCGTGAAACTTTCTCCAGATGTTAATGATCTGATTGCCCCCCAAGGAGTGATTTTCTTGATCTTCTTACATTTCCTAAAACGGGATCCTCTTCTAGACATTGCTCCATCAGTGAGAGCATAGAGCTATTTCCTTAAAGTGCTAAAAGAAATATCCAGTTGTTCTTCACCAACCGCATCATTTCAAGAACTAACTCAGTTGATCCATCCATAGACTTACTTGGGCTACCACGAATAAAAACTCGCACCCCATTGTTCAACCCAAAGGACGAAGGTTGACTATTTCCATTACTTTCCTCAGTAGTAGGCCCATCAGCCCACACCCCAAGCCCATCCTCTACCTAGCCTTACAACCCTACTCTCCTTCGCCAAATTCCTTATCAACATTCATTCCATCATCATTCACAATCGTCATGGGAATAAGAGCTCGAGAGATCTGCTGAGACGAAGAACCTCTGACATCCATTGTGTTCCCCTCGACATTATGACCTATCTCTCTAGAACTGCCATCCAGTTGTCTAATAGCAGCCGTTTTAAATGATCTCACATGAACTAAGACACCCTTCCCTTTCTCAAGACCCTTAATTGTATCAATGATTCCAAAAGGATCAAGGGACTCTTCGGACTCTTCACCTTCTCCCTCTCCCCAACGCGACTCATCAGATTCCACACTCGTTGGCCAGACAACATCAAAGGCACCACCGCCCCTAGCCCTCTCCTCAACTACCTTGAACCCCAATTCAGCAACGGACGGCTGAGCCTCCACCACTGAAATATCAAAATCTTTCTGCCCAATCTTAACTTTAAACAACCTTGACACTGGATTCTTATACGTCGTCAAGAAGAGAACTTTTGCAACTTCCAAACTATCACTGGTCTCAAAGCTATTCAGAAGTTTAATAAAATTTTCCAAACCTAACCGCTAGCTGCTTGAAAAAAGAATCACACCAGGCATGGGGTGGCACCCCAAATACATTCAAGCAACATTCTCGATGGGTCGCACCATCATCCTGATCCCATTCCTTCAGTAAGTCGAAAAACTCACTGCACCACGCTCCTTTATGCTTAATACAAGATAACATAGCCTCCCTTGATTCAAAAACCAATAGTAAATACTAACCCCCTATACTCTTAGCTTCAACCTTACCATTAGAGATATATTTGAAACTTGAGACGACATCTACAATTGAAATACCCTCCTTCAGCATTCCAAAGACACAAGCACCGAGTTTATTGATGCACTCCTCCGTAGGAATAAAATCAAAAGATGCAGAGGACATAACTTGACCACCTACACCAATCTCCTTCACTAGCGGTCGGGCAGCCACAACCTGAGCAAAAGAGCGTCCCACCTTAATTCTGGCCTCATATCTACCATGACCCGTAGCCTTGACAACTTTTCCTTTCCTTCCTGCCGACGAAATTCCAGTCCTGCTCTTCGCCACTCAAGCAACCAGCATTCCATTAATCACTTTCGACCTATTGATCTTATCCACCATGACGTCTGTCTTGACTATGCCTTCATATCTCACGAAACCGAAACGATTCCCGGCCAAATTTAACTTTTTGAGAATGAAGACATCTACCACAGAGCCCACCTTGGACATCTCTTTGAACACTTCCCATGCCCCCCTTCCTGACGGGATATTTTCCACAAAGACGCTGACCGCTTTCAAATTATCCAGGGCATTCTGAACGTAATCTCTCGACCTTCTAGAGAAGAAGGAAGGTTTGAGATTCCACTCCCGGCGACGATGATCCTGCTTCGATGATCCACTCAGACTCCCACTCGCCATGACAAAGCTTTCCGTGCATGAGGCGCGTTCTACCTACTGGCTAGCTAAATGTGCCAATCATAAAAGAAATTAAGAATGAAGCCATATTCTATACAATACATAATTTTTAAGTTATAAGATTACAAGAGAGTCCTAATGCATATTACATGCAAAACCTAACCAAGCTACAAAGAACTAATCGTTATCCCTTATCAATACTCAATAGGAATAGGAATGATAGTGTAGAATTAAAGAAATCATTTAGTTATATAGTTCTTGATTTTGAAAATTAAGGTTCACGCCAAGACGAGTCCAGTTTATGAAATTGTCTCAAAGGTAAGATTGGAAGCCTGTCATTTAGTTATATAGTTCTTGATTTTGAAAATTAAGGTTCACGCCAAGACGAGTCCTGTTTATGAAATGGTCTCAACGTAAGATTAGAAATAAATGAAGGTGCTGTTGCAAAAGATGCTGCTCCTCTCCAAGAAACAAACTGTCAAGGACTTTCATATATATAAAGCATAGCCAGACAATGAATAACAAAGCTACAAACGCACGTTCTGTTTAATGAGAAGATTCATATACCTGACCTCATTAATTGCACTCAATTTCCTAGTGGCAGAGGTTTACTCCATAGGGACAAAAAGTTTTGGCTACATGTTACCAAATCGAACAAACCAGTAAAGAGGCAGGTGAAGGGGATGGTGGGGATGAATTAACTTAACATAAGAGGACAAACATTAAACCTTCGATATGAGCATGCACTAGCTGTATCAAATCAATCAAGTCACAGTCACAGTGGCAGAAGCAGTACTCCTCAAAACAACAGTGGATCAGACATATAAAAGCCTGTCACGAAGCACCCACAGTGGAGATTCCTTTCACTGTACCTTAAGTAGGCAGTTTTCCATTTGTAGCTAGGGTCCAAAAAAGCCTATTGAAAAAAAAAAAAGGAAAGTTATAAAGTTACGACAGAAGCCGTAACCTACCAAACTTCCACACACCACATGCTGCATTTATATCATAAAGTTGTTCGTTTCATTTGTCCATTTTATTCTATATTGTACTTTTTTTTTTTGGAAGAATTTAGGAGATAGCATTCGAGGGACACCGACCAACACCTGGTTCTGCTTTTAGGGCACATGTATTGAGCAATTTTGCTTTAGCTTCCTCGACAATTACCGTGTGTGCTTCACCAAACTATCAAACTATGCTCCTACATGTTCTAGAGTACTTGTTATATTTATTATATGTGCTTGCAATGTTAGTAGACACAAAACATTAGCGGGCAACATTGACTTTGAAGTATGGAAACAATGGCAATGCTTGTGGGGAGAACAGGAGAAATTTTGAAGACTTTGTATCCTATGAATTCAGGACATGCCTTATCATGGCTGTCCTTCCTCAACCAACATATGAAAACATTGTCTTCCCCTTTAGTCAGATTTTTGTGGTATTAAAATTACCCCATATCATGGTGGACATCCAAGTGAAATGTTGGTAAAAGCGAACTCGTGGACCTATTAATTTTTCTACCCTACAAAAGTCAGGTTGGAACCGAAATTATGTCGAACCACTGGATGCATTTTTGCAAAATAAAAGGAAAGATTAAAGATAATAGAAAAATAGAGATCGAGTAATATTCCACTCAATGTAATCAAATCTCTTTTTGAGATTTTTCCCGAGTTAATACTGGAGGGGGAACTTGCAATTTCTCATAGCTAATTAAGGTGTTTATCATGGTAATTGCGGGAACATGATTCGTGTTTAGTTTTTTTTTTTTGATACTATGTGAAATGCTTTATTTAGATATTTTAATCATTCCTATCAATAAAATCAATAATAGTTGCCAATCCGTTTTTATAATAAGTAAAAACAACTGAAAACCCATCTAAACTCTCGAAAGTTTTGTCCCATAGGACTTCACAGAATATACTGGACTTGGACAGCTATTTGAGCGCAGTAGCTCTACAGAAGTAAGGAGAATCAATGAAGTCTTATCATGAGTCTGCATAATTCTATTCTAATGTACAGAAGGTTCTCCAGGTCTCAATACACGTTATATGGGACTATACTGTGGATTTTCAGATCTGCAAATTCCTTAAAATCCACAGTATAGTCCATAGGTTTGTGATCCTTTTTTTTTTTCTTCTTCTAAATGATTTGCTGTAGGAAAAATTAAGATTTTTAGTGAAATTAAGTCCAGTCCAAAGTTTCCTCAATTTTAGTGAAATTAAGATTTGCTCAATGAAGTTTTTTTATATATATACTATTTGCTCTATGAGGTTGAAAAAAAAAAGGAGATTTGCTCTAGGAAAATTCATCCAAACTTCTGTTCCCAATTAATTGCAACCAAATGGTTGCTTGATTATTGTAAATTAATGTGAATGATACCTTTAAAACTCGAATACTGGCGGTAAGAGAACTTACTTTCTACTGGTGCAGAATCGAGGGTATTGTTGCTTAACAATGAAGAAGTGTCAAATCTTTTTAAATTCTTTTTCCTAGCTAGTTTCTGGATAAGGCAGCAAAACTAATTAAAAAAACCAATTTGCAGAAACAACAATGCGAGATGAACGGGTTGAAAGCAGCATAATAGAGGACATAACCACCCTGAGGCTGAGAAGCCCAAAAAACAGTCGATGTTGTGCACATGAAAATCTGATGTTTATTACGAGATGAAGAAGACATACCGAATAATAGAAATTCACAAAATTCCATCCATTAGTGATTAGTGGACAATTAATATACATATCTATATATATATACATATTTTACAGCTTGTGACAACTTCAGCCCCGTAAACAAACACATTACCTCATGTGAATTACTGTTAAAATGGGATGGCATTTGAAGTTATAAATTTGCATGTACCATTAAATCCAGGAGACATGAGGACGTACACATGTTGATTCGAGCATGAGCGACTATAGATTTGCTTCCTCTAAGCCCAATTACATTAATCACCCGACAACTGACGGAAGAAAATAAGTAATTCAGGATATTACAAATTACTTAAGAGAAATTCAGGATCAATCAACCACCATGGTATAGAGTAAAAAATACAACTGGTTAAACTGTTAAATATAAATATTTCTTGTTAGGAAATACTCTTGGAAACAAACACACAGCGATAAAAACAAATCAACGACCACTATATATAGACAGTCCCTACTCCCAATGCAATAATTGTAGAAAATGCTAGGAAACGAAGGCAAAGGCAGTGCAAACTAAGTAGGAAAACATCTTCTGATCAGAACTGCAGAGGTCGGTTGCCGCTGTTTCTTGTATAGGTGAGTTTCAGCGAATGACAATATTGAACCCAGGAAGAAAAATACATATGTAGATACACGTAAAAGTTGTTCGAAGTTTAAGCCAACCACTACCCCTACTCTTTTATGATTTTTTTTCTTGTTTTTTTTTTTCTATTCTTTCCTTTACTTGGTTCATTTAATATATGTGACAGGGTTAATGGAGAAAAAGACTCGGTACATCCTCTAAGCCATGTGTTTCCTTATACGTCATTGTTAATAAATTATTGCACGGTTTCTTGACCATCTACTTGGATTCTTTCTCTCATCTCTCATATTTTAATCTCCTTGACTCAACTTTCCATGCATGCCCGCACATGCACTTGCCCAAGCCGGGAAACCCTAGCCTTACTTTGCTGGTCTGCCTTTCACATTACCATTTTGACCACTGCTTTGTTCGTTTTTACCCATGCAACCTGTGAGGAGATTAATGAACCTGTTAATTATAACTCTTTTAGGCTTGAAGAAACATTCCCTAGCTTGAACACATTTTCATAGCATAAAGAGGTTGTTATTTGGCCTCGATGTTTGTATTGATGTGAATTATAAACACAATTTAAGAGGTTCGCAAATCTTAATCCTTCTAATAGATGAGCTCAAGAAGATACAATTATCTTGTATCCAATTTTGTGGGGTTGAAATGATTATACTAAAAATTAAAATGCTATACACATCAAGTTTTATACCTAAGTGTCTTTCTCTATCGGAGGACAGTAGTAATATATTTGCAGAATCATGGAAAAGACACCAGCTCCCATATGTATTTCTAAAGAAAAGAACATGTAGGATATATGTTGTTTATGAGCAAATTGTGGTTGTTTTAAACTCCTTTTCTTTTTTTTTTATTTAACTCCGTACCTTTGATTACAAACTCAAATAGCACTAAATTCATCATTTCATCCTATGATTCATTCATACATTATTCACCTCGAGGTTTGCAGTCTACTGATCAGTTACCCGAATAGAAGTAAATTTATCCCTAGCTAGCAAGAAATACAATTAAAAAAAAGAAAAAAGCCAAACATTCTTTAACAAGAATTTAGAAAGAAATAACTGCTCCTCCAACTGGAAATTTTACAAAGCCAAATCACGGGTGGTTTGTTTGAAAACAAGCAAGGTTTTAAAATCTGTTTCCTAATTAACGACCTTAATTAATGCTGTAGAACCCAAAGCTTTCTGTTTGTGGGGGTCTCATTTGACTAATCGTCATAAACTTGAATAAACAAAACTGGCCAGGTGTTGGGCAGTTGACTTGTTAAGAGGAAGATATATAATCTAGCACCTAAAATCGTAGATATATAAACGTAATTTCCTTGAAGGTAACCAGCCAATCCAAAGGTTGATTTAGTAATTGGACATAAACATTACACATCCATCCAATCCCTTTATAAAGCTTCAACCCCTATCTATGTGCATTCTTCCTCGCGTTACTTGCGTATGCTTTGTTTTTCTCATATGCGAGTAGGAAGTACAAACACTATATATATATATATATATATATATATATATATATATATATATATTATTTTAAAACCTAGTCTTCAGTACCATCAAAACATTTTTTTTGCACATTTTTTTCCACTTCCTTCACTACTGCCATGGAAGATAAGCAAGCCCCAGACCCTAATAATGGTTCAAGCAACCACGCCCCCGAGAGAAGTGAAACAGTGAGGTCAAGGTGGACTCCAAAACCTGAGCAAATCTTGATACTTGAGTCCATCTTCAACAGTGGCATGGTAAACCCACCTAAAGATGAAACTGTGAGGATACGGAAACTCCTTGAGAAATTTGGCTCTGTTGGCGATGCAAATGTCTTCTATTGGTTCCAGAACCGGCGCTCGAGATCTCGCCGCCGCCAACGGCAGCTGCAGGCCAGCCTAATTGCGGGTGATCAGCAGAGAGATCATCAGCAACCACTAGCTGGTGGTGCAATTCACTTGTACGAAGGTGGTGGTAGCAGTAGTACCACTCCTCCAGCTGCTGCTGCTGCTGGGTTTGCATTAAATTCTCATCCAAATTTCGTTGTATCTCCTTCTTCTTATCTGGTTGGCTCCTCTTCTTCTTCTTGTGGAGCTGTTGGTCATGATCATGATCATGGTGTAGAGACTATGTTCTCCAGGTCCATGTCCATGTCCATGTCCAGTACGCAGATGGGTTTTCAAGAAATGGAGCGAGGCTCTATTTTATGCCCATCAGAGACCTCTACTCTTCACTACCACCAAACTGGTAATTGCGCAGTCCAAGTTTTCTTCTTGCTTTTCTTTTCTTTTCTTTTTTTTTTTTTCCTCCCATCCTTTCTCCAGGAGGAACTTGCTCAAGATTCAAGAAACAAACTCGATGACTCCAATCTAGGTTCATTAAGAGCAAAAGCGCCACAGAACAAACTAGTTAAGCTGCAAGCTTTTTGATGATGTGACTTTTATTTTAGCTGAAAGTTGTACTTTGAAAATTAATGGTCCCCCCCTTCTTCGTTCCTCTCTCTTCTACTATATGGCACCTCGAAAGACTCTACCAAAGTCTCACAAGAACTCCCTGGACTACTCCAAAGTTAATTATGCAGTGTCTATTTTATTCTCCTTTTCAATCTTAACACTTTCTCTTGATTTTGTTTTCTTCCCTTATGCCAAAAGAAAATTGGAAAACATTTTCGGTGGGGCTCTTCGATTTGGTCAATATTAAGAACTGTACTCCTTACATCTCTGATTGGTTCCGGTCATAACTAGTTAGCTACATATATAGCTGCTCACAAAGGGATGATGAGTTTGTGGAATGTGTTTTATACAATGCTGTTCAGGATTCATCACAGTTTTCATCAACGGGATCCCAACAGAAGTTCCAAGGGGGCCACTAGACGCGAAAGCCATGTTTGGTCAAGATGTGATGTTGCTCCATTCCTCTGGTGTGCCTGTCCCTTTAAATGAATTTGGGTTCCTAATCCAAAGCTTGCAGCAGGGTGAAAGTTATTTCCTGGTAAAACAAAAATTACTTCTCTTCTCAATTTTAGTTTCCCCCACATCTCCCTTAGTCTCTGTTTGCTTCTTGGTTGGCATCTGTTTTCTACTTTGTTTGTTCACCACACATGCTTCTTAGTATGTTCTTCTTCCTGTCTCAGTACAGTAGAGTTTTCCAGTTATGGCCTTAATTTTTCCTGCTTGAGATGGAAGACTATTTTGAAGCTACAACCATTTTAACTATATATGAAATGCCACTAAGCCCCACATCCTCAGTGTTCAGATTTTAGTTAAGACAGCACTTACCTCTTTTGCTTAATCTGTGTGAATGCAATTTCTTTTTTATCCCATAAAGTTCCTTTTCCCCTTTTCTAATGCATTTTTCTTCCTCATATGCTGATCAGTCCTTGCACTTTTTCTTTTTCACTAAAGTTTAAAGAATGTAATGGTGAAAGATCGCCCTGTATAATTTACTGTGGTCAAGATTCCAAAAGATTAAAAGTACTGTTTACAGTTACATCTTGTGATGACATGTAATGTAGTCACTAGGGTTTGTAATTAAGTACAGCTTTCATTCCAGTACCCTCTAAATAATTACATGTGATCGGTTCCTCTGCATATCCCCCCGTCTCGGTTCGAGTATTCTTCTTGGTTGGCTAATTTTTTTGTGCACAAATGGGTAGTATTTCATTTTGTTGGTTCATGGAACATACACCAATGAACTCATTAAACTACTGGTTTCTTTCTATGTTACAGGTTTCGAGACAATCATAAATTGGAATTTAAAGCGCATTAAGGAGTGGGAGCTTCCTCTATGTTGGTTTGCAGCATATATATGATAGAGCCCCAAATTTGCAATTGTGGAAAATCAAAAATATATATTCTCTCCTAGCTATTTCTTTTATTATTGTTCTACATATGTGCTTCATTTCTTTTGTTCGTTTTATTTTTTCTTTGGGCATTTCGTCTGTTTTATTTTAATGAATGTTGCCATTTTTTTTTTCTAATTTTCCATAGGAAGCTTCCCAAACTTGGTATAATTACAGGAACTGTGTGTCAGAAATGTCAATTTGTCAGCTTATTAGATCATAAGAAATTAATGAAAGAATGAATGTGATATTTTTATCAGCTTACTGAATTACTCAGCTGAAAATGTTTTGTTATTCACTCTCTGGAAAAGCAAACAATCTTTTCGCTGAAATCAAAAGATCATGTTTTTCTCTTGTTGGACATATTGGTACACAACCAAAAGAACTGTTGCTTTTTAGTTGTAAGGATTTGGACTCAAATAATCAACAGAAGAAGAAACAAACTCTCTCGTGACCAATGTTATTCTTCTTTGAGGTAACATAATCTGTAGAAATAAACATGCGTAATCAAGCCAGAAAGATGTCCGGACAAAATGAATTAAAGAGACATGCAGTGCAAAAGAAAAAGAAATGAAGAGATTGCCAAACAACTTGTCTTATTTTTTCTCGTCTTCTTTACAGTTGAAAAATTAATGCAATATTTAAAACTTAAAAACATTTACATTGTTTAATTAAAGATCAAATTAAGACCACCATGCACGCTGTTGCCATTGTGTAATACCAACAACCAGTGGCGGAGACGGGTTGGCTTGGGTGGCCATTTTTAAAATTTTCATATAGGTCCCTCATAAATGTGCACGGCCATTGTAATCTTTAAAAGTTTTTATATTACATCATTAAAATTCTTTACTTTAGTTATATTTTTTATTATTTTTAATTAAATTTTAGTCTTACATGTATATCCGTTTCAAAATTTTTAACTTTTAAAAAAATTATAACAATCTAATTTATTATAGATCACAAAAAAAATCTTAATAATCTTTTATAATAACAGTATAAACAATTATTTGTTTATAAATTTTTATAATTTATAACTTAATCATTACAAATTATAAATTTTATAATGATAGAAATACTTAATTATATACTAAATTATAATTACTTTTCATGTTGAATATTTTTAAAAAATTTTATGACCATTATTATTAAAAAAAATACAAATACTTTAATGGTTTTCTTTTATCGTTTAATAGTGATACATGAATATTTATTCTTGACCCACTCTAAGAATAATTTCTGGCCCGCCACTACCAACAACGACTACATTTCTTCTATCAAAAAAAAAAAAAAACGATTTCGTTTTAGTCACCACGAATATTAGATGGATTGCGTTACATGCATGGAATTTTGTTAGGAAATGATGGTTTCAGAATACTTATTAGATGTCAGTGTAAGGTAATATACCAGACAATAAGTTGTAGCTTGTAGTAGTTCACGATTCCCTTTCTCTTTTCTTTCTTCTATCATTAACTAAGGTTTTTTTGGTTAACAAAAGTTTAAGTTGAGGAAAGGTTCCTCAGGACAAGAATATAGCAAATAGGGTTTGTGAATAAAGGCATACCAATCAGTAGTGCCATGCGATGCATTTATAACCAGCTGAAACAAAGATTGACATCGACTACAGATAAAGATAAGTACAGTTGATAATCTGGGTATTAGTTATCCTAACCACTCTTGCACTCTATCAAAAAGATCATCATTATCACTAACTAAAGACACGATAAACACCAACCACCAGATATACAATATCTCCTACCTGATATACACAAGTATACTCTAATACCCCCCCTTAAACTCAACCGGGTCGAGGACACAGGTTGAGTTTGGGACACAACTCCTGAAACCGAGCAAGGGACAATGGTTCGGTGAGTACATCAGCAAGCTAACTGGAACTGGATACAAATCGGACCTCAAGCTGCTTACGCTGGATTTGTTCCCGGATAAAATGATAATCAAGAGCAACGTGTTTGGTGCGCGTGTTCTGAACCGGTTTGTGACTCAAAAATGTCGCACCCAAGTTGTCACACCAAAGTACCGGAGTGGGAAAAACAACACCAAGTTCAGCGAGTAAACCTTGTATCCACATAAATTCAGCTGCGCCATCCGCAAGAGCCTTGTATTCGGCCTCTGTGGTGTTAGTGTAATATGCCCAAAAGCCAATGAATGGATGTTTATTTGTAATCATGTATACACATTAAGGTTATTCCAATAAATATCGTTTATGAGATAAACGCTTGCACATATTTATAACCCTAGAATATTTATATATTCTTAAATGTCCCTAGTCGATTATTATTATGGATGGGTTGTAATAATAAATTAAGACTAGCGTATGTCGAGAATTATATGAGATATGAATTCTACATACGGGTACAAGTTAGAGAACTTGTGGACTGGACCGACCCACATAAGCAAGCTACATGGAACGTTATATGATTGTCATTAGCGGTTCTTATATGTATTGTCCTTAGACCTCTGATCATCAAGTTTCCCAACATATGAGTCGTATACTTTGATATTACTCTTGGCTATTTCGTAAATGAGTAGACTAAGTGTAATCATTGGGTATATGATAAATGTGTAGTGGGTTTTGTATGATCCAGAGGGGATTCGTCCAACCCATATAACGGGTATATTATTGGATGGTTTCTTGATAGAGTTGAACCGGAAATGCATGGCCATGCCCGGATTATGATATGGTGATATCATAGGTATCCGTTTTACGCGGTTAACTCGAGGATCAAGAAACCGAGATTGAACAGATGCGAGAATGACATATTCCATGTCTCGTGTTCAATCTTGATAATGGGACGAAGGGACGATGACATGTTTCCAAGGCATAATGAATCAGTACTGATCTTGTCGTTCGGGTAGCAATGATGTGTTGCTAGACGCCGCTCTTTGCTTCTAATTGTAAAATGAGATTTTACAATTATTGCCAAATATTACAAGTACCTACAGGGTCACACACATAGAATCGTTGATTCGAGCAGGTGGTAGAACCGTGGTTGGACCATGGTTCGACTGGGTGTGGTTGGACCATGGTTGGACCGTGGTTGGACCAAAGTCGTTTTGGGCTGGTTTGGTTCAATTATTGACAGAATTATTGGACCAAATTAGTGCTGTGATGAGTGTTTGTACATTAGTGGAGACATGGTTATGTGGAGACATAATCATAAAAGATAATGGGCCAATATGTTGGTCATTATCCCATTGTCTCTTAGCACTAATTGGGGGTAGAGTAATCAGATTACTCTTGACCCTTCTCACTCTCTCTTGATTCTGATTTCTGAGTTTTTCAGAGCAAGAAACAGTCACACATCTTCCTCTCTTCTTTGTGAAAGAAAGAGATACCATAAACACCACATATAGTTCCCGGAAAATCCGTAGCTAGCACCACGGTTCGGGAGTGCTCGGGGTTGGAGATCGTGAGACGATTTCAGCTGGTGATTGACGGTTCATGTGGATACCGTAGAGGAGCAGGATATTCTTCCGGCTCTAGCTGATTCGGTTCTTCAGTTAGGTGAAAGATCCTAACCGTTTCAGGTCTGATCGATTTTGTTGTTCGGTTTGGTTGCTTCACTTGAATCCTCCAAGGTTTCCGGGTCTTTCCGCTGCACTTGATTGTCAAGTCTGCATGCCCAGTTACTTACAGTGGTAGCGGAGCCTCTTGTGAAGCTCTAAACCGAATTGTTGTGCATATATGATATGTTCATCTTAATGTATGTGATATGTTAAGTTCAATTTGGTATATGTGATATGCTGAATTCATTTTGTATATGTGTTATGCTGAATTCATTTGTATATGTGATATATGTTGAAGTTATTTTTTTCAAAAGTGTTTTGATGTCAGGCACTTGATTGGTATGTGATATCAATCAAAGTGTGTTTTGGTAGAAAGTCGAATGAGTTGGACAAGGGTGCTTGAAAGGTATATGATACCTACAACATCGATGTTTAAGCTTTGAACATCGATGTTCTCTTAGGTCGATTGTCGGCCGAGAGGTCAAAAAATCGATGTTTAAGTGTTAACATCGATGTTCGATGCATTCGCCAACCTCAAACATCGATGTTTGATCGTCAACATTGATGTTCTGAGGCTCGGCAACCTCAAACATCGATGTTTGATTGTCAACATCGATGTTCTGAAGGCTCGGAAACCTCAAACATCGATGTTTGATTGTCAGCATCGATGTTCTGAGGGTTCGGCAACCGCCAACATCGATGTTTGATTGTCAACATCGATGTTCTGTGGATTCTCAAACTTCAAACATCGATGTTTAAGGGTTAAACATCGATGTTCTGGAATCCAGTGACTTCAACAGCAAATTCGGGGCAGAAGGAGGCCGAATTGGTGTCTAGCCTGAACAATAAAGTTGTAGAACTACTTCTTAGCTTTCCAGGGACACCAAGACTGCACCAAACCAAGCTCTACAGCTCTGGATATGGCCGAAATACTGAGTGCTGCCAAGTAGTTGGGAGAATCAGATTCTCAAAACATCGATGTTCAAGTTAGACATCGATGTTCAGATGTATTTTTGGTTTCCAAATTTACAAAACATCAATGTATGAATTGTTGATTATATGCATGTGATGTATGAACATATGTTGATGTAAATATTAAGTTCTTAGTTGCCTTCTATGATATGCACTCATCATTGCTTAGATCAACATTTGGTAGTTTTTGCCAAAGCAAGGTGCCAATGTTTATCCTAGCAAGATGCGACTGGATAACTGTAATATCTGAACTGCATATTGTGGGTTTGGACTTAACTAGGTCATCTTAATAGGATTAAGGACTTAGAGGCAAGGAGATGAGTAATGTCTATGAGATAGACAAGAACAAATGTTGTTCGCTCAACTATCCAAGAGTTACATGAGATGTAATTGACAAGAGTTGTCTACCTAAATAACTATGAAGTAAGCGATCAGCCAAAGCTGACTTATCTAGTAGTGAAATATGGATCTTGGCCTACTTATATGATTGTCTTGATTTATATAATAGGAGCATCATTTAATAGAATTCCTTGTTAAATGATTTTGTATGCATGACTCTTATTTGTGTGAGTTGATCATTGTTGTAGAATTTCCATGGCACAAAACACTAGCACAATGTCACTGCGATCTGTCCTTGAGAAGGAAAAGTTGAATGGGAATAACTTCCTAAAATGGTGTCGCAACTTGAGGATAGTCCTCAAACAAGAAAAGAAGTTGTATGTCCTCGAAAGGCCTATTCCGGATGAACCGGCACCCAATGCTCCAAGGGAAGAAAGGGATGCTTACAAGAAGCACCTTGATGATGCATTAGATGCAGCATGCCTTATGCTTGTTAACATGGACTCTGAGCTTCAGAAGCAACATGAGAACTTGGGTGCATTCGATATGATCGAACATCTGAAAATGCTTTTTGAAGAGCAAGCTAGGCATGAGAGGTATGAGACCTCTAAGGCATTGTTCCAATGCAAGATGGCTGAGTCATCACCCGTGAGACCTCATGTGCTCAAAATGATTGGATACATTAAGAGCCTTGAGGGTCTTGGTTTTCCTTTGCAGAAGGAGTTGGCTGTTGATCTAGTCCTGCAATCGTTGCCGGATAGTTACAGCCAATTTGTCATGAACTTCAATATGAATCATCTTGACAAATCATTGTCTGAGTTGCTTAACATGTTGGGAACAGTTGAGCAACAAATGAGGGCAAACAAATCCAACATTATGATGATTGGAAAAGGCAAAGGAAAGGGTAAAGCAAAGTTTAACAAGAAGAAGAAATGTGCCAAAAAGTTTGGTGCATGTGCATCTTCTTGTGATCATGTGCTGAAACCCAAGGGTGGTATTGCAAAGGAAGGACTTTGTTTTCATTGTAATAAACCGGGCCATTGGAAGCGCAACTGCCCTGTTTACCTTGAAGAGGTGAAGAAGCACAAGGGAAGTAAGACTTCCACTTCAGGTATCTTCGTTATAGAAACTAATATCTCTATCTCTGCATCATGGGTATTAGATACCAGATGTGGTTCTCACATTTGTGTAAATGTTCAGGAACTGAGAAAGAGTAGGAGATTGGAAAAAGGTGAAATAGACCTGCGCATGGGAAATGGAGCAAGAGTTGCTGCATTAGCCGTAGGAACTTACTATCTTACCTTACCGAGTGGTTTGGTTTTAGAACTGGAAAATTGTTATTATGTACAGACCATAAGCAGGAATTTGATTTTTGTGTCTTGTCTTGACAAGAAAGGTTTTTCATTTGTAATAATGGACAATTGTTGTTCTATTTATTTGAATGATGTTTATTATGGTGGTGCATTTTTAAGCAATGGTTTGTATGTTCTTAACCTAGAAACTAATACGAAGAAGGTTAGAATGAACAATTCTAATGAAACCTATCTTTGGCATTGTCGATTGGGCCATATAAATGAGACTCGTATATCTAAAATCCATAAAGATGGACTTTTAGACTCATTTGATTTTGAATCATTTGAGACATGTGAGTCATGTTTGTTAGGCAAGATGACGAAGGCTCCTTTTATCGGTAAAGGTGAAAGAGCTTCGGACTTGTTAGGTCTTATACATAGTGATGTATGTGGACCGATGTCGACACAAGCTAGAGGTGGATTTCAATACTTCATTACATTTACTAACGATTTCAGTAGGTATGGCTATGTGTATCTAATGAGGCACAAGTCAAAATCATTTGAAAAGTTCAAAGAATTCAAGAATGAAGTACAGAATCAACTCGGCAAGAGTATTAAAATGCTTCGATCAGATCGAGGAGGTGAATACTTAGGCCGAGAATTTCTTGATCATCTAAAGGAGTGTGGTATAGTATCACAGCTCACTCCATCGGGTACGCCTCAATGGAATGGTGTATCCGAAAGGAGGAATAGAACCTTGTTAGACATGGTTCGTTCGATGATGAGTCAAGCTGACCTTCCTTCTTCATTTTGGGGACATGCATTATTGAGTGCTGCATTTACACTTAACCGTGTTCCATCTAAATCGGTCGAAAAGACACCATATGAGATATGGACTGGGAAGCGTCCCAATTTGTCTTTTAAGAGAATTTGGGGTTGTGAGGCTTACGTGAGACGTGAAGCATCAGATAAACTCGGCCCTAAATCCGAGAAGTGCATCTTTGTAGGATACCCTAAGGAAACAAAAGGGTATTACTTCTACAATCCCACCGACCATAAAGTGTTTGTTGCTCGGACTGCTATTTTTCTAGAAAAACAATTTATTTCTAGAGGAATCAGTGGGAGAAAAATAGAACCCGAAAAAGTTCGAGATCTAGAGGCTGAGATGGAACAAGGATAGGAACCACAAGATGTTGTGGATGAAAATCATGTACCTATAACACATGGACCGTGTAGGTCGGATAGGATTCGGTATGAGCCTGAGAGATATGGATTTCTTATGACTCACACTGGAGATGTGATGCTCATAGATGACGATGAGCCCACTTCCTATCAGCAGGCCATTACGGGTCCGGACTCCAAGAAGTGGCTAGAAGCCATGAATTCGGAAATGGAATCCATGTATGAAAACAAGGTATGGACCTTGGTTGATCCACCCGAAGGGGTAAAACCCATAGGGTGCAAATGGGTCTTTAAAAAAAAGACCGACATGGATGGTAATGTGATTACCTATAAAGGGCGATTGGTTGCGAAAGGTTTCAAACAAGTTCATGGTATAGACTATGATGAAACTTTCTCACCAGTTGCCATGGTTAAATCCATCCGGATTCTGTTGGCAATAGCTGCATACCATGATTATGAGATATGGCAGATGGATGTCAAAACTGCTTTCCTAAGTGGAAATCTTTCAGAGGATGTGTATATGACACAACCTGAAGGTTTTGTCGATCCAGAGAATGCTAATATGGTATGCAAGTTGCAAAGATCCATTTATGGGTTGAAGCAAGCTTCTAGGAGTTGGAATCTTCGTTTTAATGAAGTAATCAAAGAGTTTGGTTTCATTAAGAATGAAGATGAACCATGTGTTTACAAGAAGGTTAGTGGGAGCACTGTTGTTTTCTTGTTGTTGTATGTTGACGA
>JAKUCV010002210.1:60513-131938 GCA_028386065.3 Turnera subulata | reverse complement strand
TATGGGTTGAAGCAAGCTTCTAGGAGTTGGAATCTTCGTTTTAATGAAGTAATCAAAGAGTTTGGTTTCATTAAGAATGAAGATGAACCATGTGTTTACAAGAAGGTTAGTGGGAGCACTGTTGTTTTCTTGTTGTTGTATGTTGACGACATTCTACTCATTGGGAATGATATTCCGACACTACAGTCTGTAAAGACTTGGTTAGGGAAGAATTTCACGATGAAGGACTTAGGAGAAGCTGCCTATGTGTTAGGCATAAAAATCTATAGAGATAGATCCAAAAGGCTTCTCGGGCTAAGTCAGAGTACATATATTGACAAGGTGCTAAAGAGGTTTAGCATGCAGGATTCCAAGAAAGGATTCTTGCCCTTCTCACATGGTGTAGCTCTCTCAAAGAATCAATGTCCTAGTACGACTAAGGAGAGAGGGGGGATGAGTAAGATTCCTTATGCTTCTGCTATAGGATCTATCATGTATGCCATGCTATGTACTCGACCGGATGTCGCTTATGCTTTGAGTGTCACAAGCAGATACCAAGCTGATCCCGGTGAGAGTCACTGGACAGCAGTTAAGAACATCCTTAAGTACTTGAGAAGGACTAAGGATGTATTCCTGGTTTACGGAAGCGTGGATGAGCTTGTTGTAAAGGGTTAAACAGATGCTAGCTTCCAAACCGATAGGGATGATTTTAGATCGTAGTCAGGTTATGTGTTTTGTCTTGGAGGTGGTGCTGTATGCTGGAAGAGTTCAAAGCAAGAGACAGTTGCCGATTCTACAACTGAGGCTGAGTATATTGCTGCCTCAGATGCAGCGAAAGAGGCTGTTTGGATCAAGAAGTTCGTAACTGAACTTGGGGTAGTTCCGAGCATTGAGAGTCCGGTTGAGCTCTATTGTGATAACAATGGGACAATCGCACAGGCTTAGGAACCTAGATACCACCAGAGATCCAAACATATTCTCTGACGCTATCATCTTATTAGAGAGATCATAGATAGAGGCGATGTCAGACTGTGCGGAGTTCCATCTGAGAACAATGTAGCAAATCCGTTGACTAAGCCGCTCACACAACAGAAGCATGATGGTCATGCTGCGTCCATTGGTATTAGATACATGTATGATTGGCTTTAGTGCAACTGGGAGAGTGTTAGTGTAATATGCCCAAAAGCCAATGAATGGATGTTTATTTGTAATCATGTATACACATTAAGGTTATTCCAATAAATATCGTTTATGAGATAAACGCTTGCACATATTTATAACCCTAGAATATTTATATATTCTTAAATGTCCCTAGTCGATTATTATTATGGATGGGTTGTAACAATAAATTAAGACTAGCGTATGTTGAGAATTATATGAGATATGAATTCTACATACGGGTACAAGTTAGAGAACTTGTGGACTGGACCGACCCACATAAGAACGCTACATGGAACGTTATATGATTGTCATTAGCGGTTCTTATATGTATTGTCCTTAGACCTGTGATCATCAAGGTTCCCAACATATGAGTCGTATACTTTGATATTACTCTTGACTATTTCATAAGTGAGTAGACTTAGTGTAATCATTGGGTATATGATAAATGTGTTGTGGGTTTTGTATGATCCAGAGGGGATTCGTCCAACCCATATAACGGGTATATTATTGGATGGTTTCTTGATAGAATTGAACCGGAAATGCATGGCCATGCTCGGATTATGATATGGTGATATCATAGGTATCCGTTTCACGCGGTTAACTCGAGGATCAAGAAACCGAGATTGAACATATGCGAGATTGACATATTCCATGTCTCGTGTTCAATCTTGATAATGGGACAAAGGGACGATGACATGTTTCCGAGGCATAATGAATCAGTACTGATCTTGTCGTTCGGGTAGCAATGATGTGTTGCTAGACGCCGCTCTTTGCTTATAATTGTAAAATGAGATTTTACAATTATTGCCGAATGTTACAAGTGCCTACAGGGTCATACACATAGAATCGTTGATTCGAGCAGGTGGTTGAACTGTGGTTGGACCACGGTTCGACCGGGTGTGGTTGGAGCATGGTTGGACTGTGGTTGGACCAGGGTCGTTTTGGGCTTGTTTGGTTCAATTATTGACAGAATTATTGGACCAAATTAGTGTTGTGATGAGTGTTTGTACATTAGTGGAGACATGGTTATGTGGAGACATAATCATAAAAGATAATGGGCCAATATGTTGGCCATTATCCCATTGTCTCTTAACACTAATTGGGGGTAGAGTAATCAGATTACTCTTGACCCTTCTCACTCTCTCTTGATTCTGATTTCTGAGTTTTACAGAGCAAGAAACACACACACATCTTCCTCTCTTCTTTGTGAAAGAAAGAGATACCATAAACACCACATATAGCTCCCGGAAAATCCGTAGCTAGCACCACGGTTCGGGAGTGCTCGGGGTTGGAGATCGTGAGATGATTCCGGCTGGTGATTGACAGTTCGTGTGGATACTGTAGAGGAGCAGGATATTCTTCCGGCTCTAGCTGATTCGGTTCTTCAGTTAGGTGAAATATCCTAACCGTTTCAGGTCTGATCGATTTTGTTGTTCGGTTTGGTTGCTTCACTTGGATCCTCCAAGGTTTCCGGGTCTTTCCGCTGCACTTGATTTTCAAGTTTGCATGGCCTGTTACTTATATGTGGATGAGCGAGCAACTGTTCTTTGTTTCCTGGACGCCCAAGAAATCAAATTGCCTCCAAGAAATACCAAGTAACCACTAGTGGAACGTCGATCATCCTGGTCACCACCCCAATCAGCATCAGTAAACACAATGAGAGTCATGGTGGCTGAGCGACGAAGTCCAAGTCCATGACGACAGGTGGCCTTTAGATACCGTAATATCCTCCTGACTGCAGTAAAATGATCCGTAGTGGGGTGATGCATGAATTTACTGACCATGCCTACATCATAGCTTATATCTGGCATAGTAACAACCAAATATTGCAAAGAGCCTACCACTTGCCAATATTGAGTTGGATCAGTAAGCAATGTTCCACTGGTCTTAGTGAGCTTCACCGAAGGTGCTGCAGGAGTGCGCAAGGGCTTACAATCTAGCATCCCAGTTTTCTTCAATAAATCTTGGATATATTTGTGTTGCATCAGAAGAAACCTATCAGCTGTAGCCGAGACCTCCACGCCCAATAAATAATTAACTGCACCAAGATCCCGTAAAGAAAATTCGGCTCCAAGTCTGTGAATAGACTGTGTGACAAATTGAGAGTCATTCCCAGTGACAAGAATTTCTTCTACATGAATAAGTAGATAAATAACTCGACCACACTTTGTGTAAGTCAATAAAGACGGATCAGAGCGAGAAAGAAGAAACCCTTGCTGTAAAAGAAAATTACTCAATCTTGCATACCATGCCTGGGGTGCCTGTTTAAGGCCATAAAGAGACTTATGCAATTTACACACTGCAGAAGGAGAGTTCGGATCAACATAGCCTTGGGGTTGTGTCATGTACACATTTTTCTGCAATCTCCCCACTCAAGAACACATTCCGCACATCCAATTGGCGGACCACCCAGTTGCGAGACAGAGCCAAGGTGAGAACAACCCGAATGGTTGTGGGTTTCACAACCGGGCTAAAGGTCTCGGCATAGTCAATTCCTTCACACTGGTGGAAACCCTTAGCCACCAACCGGGCTTTGTAACGCTTGATTGTGCCGTCAGACCGCTTCTTGATGTGATAAACCCATTTTGAACGAACCAAGTTCATCCCCTGACGATAAGGAACCAGAGACCAAGTGCAATTCTGAACCAAGGCATTTATTTCTTCGTCCATGGCCTGTTGCCATACTGCTAGCTTCAGTGTAAGATGTCGGTTCAAGCATAGGTGGGGCTGAAGAATGAACAAGATAATTAGAGGACGAAAATGATTCGGGGGATTTCGAACCCTAACTAGCCGAGCTGGAATAGGTGTTTGTGGTTGTGGTTCGTCACGACGCTTAACAGAGACTAAGGGAGTTGGGCGAGATGGGGAAATAGGCGATGGAATAGAACAAGAAGGAGTTGAATCAAGGCTGGGAGAGGCTGCCGAGTCGGCATGAGGCGATCTTGGTGATGGCGAAAAAGGCAGTGTTGGAGTGGAAGTGAGAGCCAAAGAAATAGGTTGTGAGGGAAAGAAAACGTGTAATGGAACAGAAACCCAAGAGTCCTGGTTGGAAGGTTCAACAACTGCCTTTGGAGAAACAAAGTGTTTAAATGGAAAAACATGTTCAAGAAAAGTCACATGCCGTGCAAGATAGAGCCTTTTAGTATTAAAATCCATACAACAATATCCCAAATGAAAAGCACTATAGCCCAGGAAAAACACAAGTCGAAGATCGATAATCAGTCTTATGCTTGTTATATGGGCGTAAAAATGGGTAGCATAAACTACCAAAGACCTTAAGAAACTTGTAATCTGGAAGGATATTAAAAAGACTTTCATATGGAGACTGATAACGCAAAATTTTTGTTGGCAATCAACTAATTAAATAGACGGCTGTGTCAAAAGCAAAATGCCAATAAATAAGAGGTAGATTTGCAGCAGCAAGCAAAATGAGAACAGTTTCAACAGCATGTCGTTGACGATGCTCGACACTGCCGTTCTATTCATGAGTATGTGGGCACACATTATGCGATGCTGAATGCCAATTTGTTTAAAATTTGAATTTAATCTACGATATTCGCCCCCCCCCCCAATCTGATTGAACAACACAAATTCGAGTATTAAACTGTCATTCTACTTGTTTTTGAAATAATTGGAAAACATCATAAACATCAAACTTTGCTTTTAGGGGGATAAAACCAAATGAATTTGCTAAAATCATCAAGAAAAATTACATAATAGCGATCAGAGTCAATACTCGAGCCAGGAGCAGGGCCCCATACATCTGTAAATACCAACTCTAAAGGAAATTTAGAGCTACTATCACGCAACGGGAGATGCTGTCGTATGGACTTTCCTAATGGACATGCAAAACAAGAATTGGAAATACGCTCTTTATTGAGTAAAACCAGCAAATCAAAAGAAGAAAGAATGCGTTGTTGAACCGCCAAGTGAGGATGCCTGAGATGTTGATGCCACACATGCGGAGAAGCACGAATAGAGAATGCAACTGGTTGGGAAAAAGAAGCCTGCGGAACAAAAGAAGCTGCAGACAGGAAGGTGTATAAGCCATGACTACTCAGTCCGGTAAGAAGAGTTGTCTTGGTGATTCTCTTGACACAGAAAAAGGTTGGGTGAAACTCAAAGAATACATCATTATCTTTAGCAAACTATTGAACAGAAAATAATGATTTAGTGACACTAGGAACATGCAACACATTTTGAATTAAAAGAGATTTGGAAGAAGTAGGGAAAGAGTTTGAACCAATACCAGAGATGGGAAGATGGTTCCCATTAGCAACCTGCAATGATTCATGGCCATAATAATCGTCATAATGAGAAAGAAGGCCCTGGTCAGGCGTCACATGATGACTGGCTCCAGTATCGGGGAACCAGTTGGCTGGAGAATATGAGTTAGTAGACACAGTTTGAGCAGAGGGGGCCGTGCCTTGATACTTTGGCAGCTGATAACAAGTATGCACTGTATGACCAAGCTTGTTGCAAAACTGACACCGAACCCCATCGGGAGCACGTTCAGGAAACCCACCAGCATTCCAAAAAGGACGAGAATCAGCAGGGGCACGGTATTGCCCCTGACCACCTCGGTCGCGGCCCCGATAACCACCATGCCCACGGGATCCACGGCCACCGCCATCACGGTTAGAGGACGGAACAACACGCTGCACATTTTGTGCAGAAGGAACTGGTGCGGTTTGCCCATCCACCTTGAGATCGGGAACAACAACATGGGCTTTCTCAATAGAATCCAGGTGGAGAGACTTCAATGGATCTCCCATCATGAACTCATGGTTCATGAGCAAACTCTGCAGCTCAGAGAATGGAATTGGCTCGGATTGAGCCGTGAGAGTAGTGGCAAAGGCCTTTAAACCTGGTTTTAAACCATGGACAATATGTATGTTGAAATCCAAAATCGAGAGGGGCTTACTAGAGGCAGTAAGTTCGCCCGACAGCCTCTTCCCACGATTCATAAATCGCATCACTGTCTCCTCCAGTTGTTGCTCCAATTGTTGGAGAGCCATATGTATGGCCATGATTCTAGTATTGTTGGCAGAGGCCAACGAGGACTCCAAAGCTTCCCATGCTTCCTTGGAAGTATGTTTATTAATCATGATTGGAAAAACAACAAAAGATAAAGATGAGTTAATGGCACTAAGAATGGACTTATCCTGTTGCCGCCAGCGCTAAAAACCCGGATTCTCTTATTGAGTACCATCCTCGGCAACAAGAATAGGAGAAGGACATGAAAAAGTCCCGTTCACATAGCCAAGAACACCTTGCCCCTCCAGAAAGGGCTCAATTTGAGCCCGCCAGAACACATAGTTTGTCTCTTTGAGTTTAACTGAGACATAGTGATGAGCATGTTGAAGGGTTTGAATCTGTTCTACAGGATTTTGGCTAGAAGAAGAAGAAGAAAGAACAGTTTTGGAATTAGAACCAGAAACTTTAGAAGTAGGTGACTCGGTGCCTGTCATGTCGCAGTTATGCGTGTGGCTCCGCTACCATACAAGAATATAGCAAATAGGGTTTGTGAATACAGGCATACCAATCAGTAGTGCCATGCGATGCATTTATAACCAGCTGATACAAAGATTGACATCGACTACAGATAAAGATAAGTACAGTTGATGATCTGGGTATTAGTTATCCTAACCACTCTTGCACTCTATCAACAAGATCATCATTATCACTAACCAGAGACACGATAAACACCAACCACCAGATATACAATATCTCCTACCTGATATACACAAGTATATTCTAATACTCAGCAAATACTTATAATGGTATTTATATATTATCCAGAAGTACGCTGGGTGAGGTTGGAACTCTCAACCTAATGAAAATGCTAACTGAAACCTCAACCAACTAAAGTGTAGATCAGTTATTAGACAAATAAGAAAACCTAGATGTACCAGAGGTTAAAGTAATTAAGCAAAAAAACCTCTTATGTTGTTTCTTGTTATTTAGGCAGTACTAGATCTATATTTTCATTTTCCCTACATCCGTTTGTATGCTTTTATCAATGTTGTTCTTAAAAGGACGCAACGAATTGACGCTTGCATGACATCATGAAGATAGACATTTGGACGGTTGATTCCACGGGGTTAATTACATTTTAACCCCCTGAATTCAAGTTTATTTTTGACTTAGTGCCTGAACTTTTTTTTTCATCAATCGACCACCTGTATTCTCAATTTAATTCAATTACCCACCTCCAAACGGATTCCGTCAATTGCACTAACGGAAGTGACGGATGCGCGACACATGTCTTAATCGGGTTAGATACATTTTGACCCCTGAATTCTAGTCCATTTTTGACTCACCACCTGAATTTTTTCATCATCAATTAACCACCTGTAATCCCAATTTAATTCAAATAACCACCTCTGATAAGGAATTTAGGTTTTAGTAAATTGATCTAACGGAATCTAGAGATAAGCGACATGTGGCAACATCCTAACCATTCAATATTTTCTTTTCCTATTTTTACTTTCCAAATAGAAAATATCAATATAAATTTTTTATGAGAAATCAAATGAAAAAATAGTGCTCAGCCACACCATCGCTGCTACCTATCTCCCCTAATGCTTTTTAGAAGAGAAGCATGAAGGAGAAGCAACTCCCAAAAGTCAAGACCAGTAAATAAAAAAAAAAAAAGAGTTTTGGTGTGAGGATTAGAGTTTGTTTGTTCACTCAGATCCGTTTTTTGTGGAGATTGGGTCGATTTTCCGGCGAGGTAGGTAGTTTCGAGTTGACCAAGGGTTACTTGACGGTGACGACAAACTTAAACGGTAAGGACCCAACTCCTTTTCCTTTGCTTCTCCATTTGATGGTTTGAGGTTGAGTTGACGAAGGAGGAAAAATGGAGGTTCGGCGCGACAAAGTTCGAAGATTATCTCTGTCTCCAATTATGCGCCAACACCTGAGGACATGTTTGGAGGGCTCTGCCACCGTTCGGTGAGTCTTCGCCCCTCCTTTTCTCCTCTTCCTACTTTTTCCCTACTTCTCCTCTTTGTTTCCTTGTATTGCAAGCATTGGATGGTGTTGCAGCCGGGGTGGTTGTGGCTGCGATGCAATCCAAGAGAGAAAGAGATAGTAGAGGGTTTCTTGGTTTAATTTTTTTTCTTTTCTTCTTCTTCATTTGAGGTTAATTAAAAAATAATTACATATTTTTTGTGCTAGTGCTGGTGGCGTTGCTCATGTTGAGGCAAAGATAAGTATATATATTTTTCTTTACATTTTTACCGTGGTGGTGGTGTTGCTGGTATTGGGACAAAAATATATATTTTTTTAGTGTTTTTATTTATTTTGTATGTGCGTTTTTAAGGTGTAAATATAATTCATTAAAAATACACAGATAAGATTAAGGCACGTGGCATGCATCCATCACTCCCGTTAGTGCAAGAAACGAAATCCATTTAGTATTGGATGGAGGTGGTTAATTGAATTAAATTGAGATTAGATGTGGTCGATTGATTAAAACAAAAGTTCAGGTGGTCGATTGATGAAAACAAATGTTCAGGTGGTGAGTTAAAAATGGACTAAAATTCAGGAGTCAAATTATAATTAACCCGATTAAGACACGTGTCACGCATCCGTCGCTTCCGTTAGTGCAATTGACGGAATCCGTTTGGAGGTGGTTAATTGAATTAAATTGAGAATACAGGTGGTCGATTGATGAAAAAAAAAATTCAGACACTAAGTCAAAAATAAACTTGAATTCAGGGGGTTAAAATGTAATTAACCCGATTCCACGCAACTGATCAAATGGTTTGGGGAGGTGACGATGACCTCATTTCATGTGCAGTATTTGCTGTGTACTTAGATTGGGTTAGCTAAAAAAGAAAAGGTTATTTCCATTTGACAAAAGAAAAGAATGGTTCTTTGACACTTTCAATTAATGTTAATTAAGTTCATGGAAGTTGATTATCATCGTGCCATTAAGTTGTGCTACGTTTTCATATAGTCCATTTTTGTACGCTAATAAATCATATGCACCAGCGATATTTCTATTAGTGTATTTATTAGTTTTACATTGCATATATGGTTCAATTGATACTTAAAAAACAAACAAAGATTCGCATCCACTAAGGATGGCATAATTCTACATCCCCACTAAGGCTAACGTCACGCTATTAATTTAATTATATTAATTACACGTATATATATAAGTATATTCATCATGGCTAATTATATCTATGTTCAAAACAATGATTAAATTCCTTGGTCCATAGTATTGGGCCTAGCCCATGCCCTCCGTGCAATATTTTTTTTTTCTCCAATTTAGCGAACTAGGTCGAATGCATGCACCGCCGCCTTATCGAAACCGAATCCGCCAATTTTTTTCTTTTAATTCAAGACAAAAAGACTAGTAAATTTTTCCTTTATTCAACACACAAAGTAATAAGTTTTTTCCTTCTTTTTAGCATAAAAAGAGAGTTTTTCCTTTTAGCATAATAAATAAGTCTCATCTTTGGCTAAAAACCTCACTCTATCCACACTGCCCTAGAAAAGGCACTACTATGTACACTCAAATTTAAGTCTAGGCAATGTCTAAACTTGTTCACTCGGTTTTCTCATTGTGAGCTGCATTATTAGTAAGTTTTAAATATTTTCTTTCTATTTATTTTGATACTGTAAAAAACAAGAGAGAGGTAAGGTCTCTGGTGAGTTCCATCTACTAGTATAAAATAAAGACATTTTCTTTCCTTCAACAATACCTATGATATAATTTCGTCAATAAAGTGATGTGTTAAATTAATGCTTAACTTATAAAGAGGTGAAATATAATGCACCAAATAATTTAATCATAGTTTTCAATGTACATATATAAACTAGTTTGGAGATATTGGAGACCGGAAAAAACAACCTAATGTTTGCTTTCACGTGCGTACGGAAATGTGCGAACTGATGCAAAAATAAGCAAATTGCTTTAAAGAGATTAAGATGGAGAAGAAGCAAAAGGACAAATGTTGTATCACCTTTTCTTTGCAACTGCAACATTATAGTTCTATTTCATGAACATTAATTAACATGAGTAAAGTGATTATCAGTTATACTGCAATTAATTAAGCAAGCCTTAACGCATCTCTAGCTAACATGCTTCCTACCTCTATTGTATGCATGTATGGGAAAAATAAAGTTCTTACACCAAAATTTGCCAATTTAGGTTGCACTTCGGTTGCCGATAATGATTCCTGGTCGGGCAGGTAATAATAGGAACGAATTTGAATGATATAGCTAGGCAATGTCAGATTCCAAAAGAAGTTTTATTTAAATTAAAGGATCAGGAGGCAGGAATTTCTAAAGTTTGCTCTTGTGTGTTTCTGCCAACACTGCAACTTTGGATATAATGATTTGGCGGCGGGAAATGAGCATGCAAAGGCTTAAAAATTGTACCCAGCAACCTTCCTTTCTGCAAGTTCTTTAGGAGCACAATCATACTAATAAGTACAACAATGCACACCGCAATTCCTTCTTTTCCGTAAAGATTGTGCGCAGAATAATTATGGGATCAAGGTACTTAAGACCCATCAACTAAAACTAAAGTCCTGGGCAGAAAGTTGGAGGAAAAAAATTGTTATGGTGATTATTTTAAATTTTGTATTATAATTACTTTTTCGAAATGTTCATCATACAGTATCATGCATTCTATAATTTTCATGGTTCATGTAAAATAGACAGTCTTGCTAGTGGCCCAGTAATCAAGTACTGAAACCTTGCGATTGGTTTATTGATTGTATTCATTCGCATAAGACAGATCTTAGATTGAAAACCATTAAAATAATATCATACTATATGCTATTTATAATTTGACAATATGTTGTAATTCAAGTGCATGGAGCAAGTTCAGTATCAAAAAAAAGTACATGAAGCAAGTTAATATACATTTTTTAGTACTAAAAAGTTAAGTTAATATAAAATTAATTACTTTAAAATTGTTTCTGACCCAAAAACATTGCTTTAAATTTGTAAAACTACAAGTACTTTCCAAATGCAACATATTTTATTTCAATGCTTAAATCAATGTAATGTAGACATAAAGTGCATATATATGATATCTTTACTATCCTGAGTAAATTACCAATATACCTTTTCTTTTTGAAAAAAAAATTAAGATCATTCAACTATCTTTTTTTCTATAATTGAACAGTCAATTTTACTCATATATATTTTGACACTTTAATTTCTGGAAGACTAAACAGATTTTTTCATAATTATTTAGCATTCCCATTCCTGGCGCGTTGTATTTTTGTTCGTATACTCAATATATAAATCTGGACCGTCACTCGATTCTAACTTTGATGCATAAACATGCTGGTGATAAATTAGATTGTAATGTTATATATACTTGATGAGTTATAAATTATATAAAAAGTTGTTGATGCACGGCGCCGCACCGCGTGGTTGATTAGTATGTGTTAAGCTATACCCATAATTAACTCAGTCGGCGCTCCAGTTTTCGACAAAAAAAAAAACTATAAGTAATTAAGCATATAAAATGGATGCTCGTGTGTAATTAAAGATAATAAAATCTGTTTACTAGGAATAATCTCATGCACCACTGATCCCCGGCGACAGCTTTTGGCTCGGATTCTATGCTTTTAATTCTGTTTATATTATAACTTGGATTCTTTGTTTAACAGCCAATACAGAACTGTTTTCTAGATTTTTTGCATCAATATAATAAGTACTTAGTATCAAAGAAATAAAATAATAAGCAGTGGTTTTGATGACAACTACATGCATGCAGGGGCCAGCCAGAACATGGATTCTCCATTGAATAGAAATCTCAAAATCCAAGGGGGACTATAACCTTCAACACCGGCCATGGCAGCCAATCCTAAGCAGACGGATGTTTGTTTTGATGATTTCTTTAAATTATTTTCTAGACATTAAGGCACAGGCACATTTCTTGAGAAATACCATGTGAATTCCTAGTATTGAAAGCTTTATTGGTTGGCAACTACGATTAACAAATGCTTCTGCTGCTTATTAATTAGATTCTATTTCCATAGTTGCCAATGTATATCCTATAAATTCATTGATTAAATTGTTTCTGATTCCATACAGATATATATACTATAAAGTTCTGTAATGTTGACCAGGAAACAATTCGGTCAACCTGGTTGGGGAATCCAATGCCTATAAAAATTGAATCGAGCTCATGATTTGAAAGGTACAACCTGTTCATCTTTTTCCATGCAAAATCCTTCTGGGTTTTTCTTGATCACTGTGAAGCTTACGTGGATTGAACTATAATTTTCATTAGAAACGATCCATGAATTAATTTTTATTAATTTGCATCATAGCATGAGAATATTACTTAATTTTACCATTCTTGGAGTCGGATGTCATGAAAACTGATGAAACGCCCCGACCCGTATTTACCGTACACAGTAAACACGTGCCGGAACTGTGACAACCCAACCCAACAAAGCTCAACAGACTGCGTATAAAAAAGTAAACTGGCCAACGGCCCAATATCAAAAACTGTAAACCGGCCATTCCGCCCAACATAGAACTCGTCACCCGAACCCCGGGGACATCAACAACAACCAACTGGCCCAATGGCCCAAATACAACATATACACAGCAGAAGATTTAACAATATGCACAGCGGAAGACTCTTAACTCACATGTCAACATATGCAAAGCCCATTGCAACTAATGGATCCGAGTCCTGTCCGAGGGTACGCTTCAGCTCGCCCGGTACGTTCCTGCACTACAAACAACTCATCCTACGGGATGAAACCCCGCAGGCGAGGGGTGAGTCCGAAATGCTCACCGACGAAAGATAAACAGTGATATATTCAACCGCAATACTTTCGAAATAAACATAACAATAAGCAAAAGCAATCACAACTAACACATACTTTACGACAGAGGAAACCAAACTCAAACAATCAATCAGAGGAATCCAACACGAACTACATAACAGGGAAACCAGCACAAACAACACGATAGAAGAATCCTACTAAATCATATCAAAGCTAAGACCAAATGAATACTTATTAATTTTTATTACCAATTTTTATCTTCCGAGCCCGTCACTGGACAAGCTAGGGTCGTACCTGGTTATTAACTAATTATTGATGCCAGGCCCCACCACATTCCGGGATCAACATCCCCATATCACAAATCCGGGATCAACATCCCAATATCTCAAATCCGGGATCAACATCCCAATATCACAAATCCGAGATCAACATCCCAACATCACAAATCCGGGATCAACATCCCAATATCACAAATCCGGGGTCAACACCCCAATATCACAAATCTGGAATCAACATCCCAATATCACAAATCCGGGATCAACATCCCAATATCACAAATCCGGGGTCAACACCCCAACCAACCAACCAACCCACTGGCCATGACACCACATAACTAGTCTCTAACCATCTAGTCGTATCACTACTTTCCAAGTGACAATTATATCATCATATCATATCAATTCCAATTTCCAATTTCCAATTTCCATTTCTCAATTATCCACAGTCAATAGTTTATTCCAATAATCCAATCACAACACTATCTACCGACAACAATCACAATATCCATAACAGTCAAGCAATTTTCCAACTTCCTATTAGCACAAGTTATACAGCAGACCATTCCATCAACAGTTTCATAACATCAATTACTCACAGTCCAACATCAATCACAACACGGTATCCAATAAACCAATAACCGTCATACAGCGGTTCAGTCAAGCAATCAACATCATAGCAACAACAGTAACAATAACCGTAGTAGCCAAGTAACCAACACAATTCCATATTACCAAATATCCATCAACAATACATGTAACACCAATTATTCACTGTTAACAGTTCATCACAATATCCACACGACCTAATAGCACAGTCCAATTCCTTTATTCTTTCATCAATTATCTCTTTTTCATTATTCCAAATTATTTCACAGCCTCGTCCAATCTTCAATCTCGTATCACTAATTAGACACAATTGACGGATCAACATTATTCTCAGCACAGATTCCACAAATCAATAACACAACGAACCAAGAACAGCAACAACATTTCCACAACAATCAAGTAATAGTCATCAATCATTTCAGTGGTTCAATCAAGCAACAAGATACGCATACAACATTACGGGCACATATCAAGGGTTATCCATCCTCACCTTGGCCGTTTACTCAACTTCGGAAATAATGTCCGGTCCGACACCGGCTCCTCGGGTAACTGCCCGATATCCAAACCTATACATCAAAACCATATACACACACATAAATGCACATAAGAGTATGTCATGATGCCTATATTACGAATTAATCCCATACTTTAATTAAAACTCTTTCAAAATAACTCCATAAAATAACTATAATTATCCAAAATAATAATTACTATAATTTTCAAAAAAATAATAATCTATTTATAATTTTCAGAAAATACATATAGTGTTTATCTTTTTCTAAATACATTTACAATTTAATTTTCCAACACAAAATATAATTAACTTTAATTTTCCAAATACATGTACATATACATATACCACAATAATAATTTTCCAGCCAAAATAATATACATATAAATTTCTAGAAATTAACTTCAAGTTACATATATTTTTTTCCAATTTAATAATAGTTTCCAAAACAAAACTTAATTATTTAACTAAGTAAATATATTTATATTTTCACAAAAATACCAGAATCAAATCGTCCATATTTTTCTCAAAATAATTATATATTTTTTTCCAAAAATTAAATTCCAGAATATAAATAAAAATATATATATAATTATAGTTTTTTTTTAAATAATCGGGCTGGGTCATGAATAGTGCAGCCCAGACCCAACCCAAGGTCAGGCCCAGCACCATTCAGCCCAACCCAACAGCAGACCCAAACCCATTATTCGCGACCCGTTTCGAGGAAACGGATCCTCACCAAGTTCGGGGTCTTACCTCCGGGTAGAGCAGCCGCGGCGGGGACACAAATCGTGGCAAGGGAGGACGAGCACTCCTACAGAAGCGGCGATCGAGGGCGAGCCCAAGGGCTGTGGAACGGCGGCGCGGCGACGGCATGGAGCTGAGCAGCGCGCGGAAGAAGCAGCTCCGCCGGGTTCTCCGCCGGGTCAGTGACGCGTCCGGATGGCTACGGCGACGGATCAGCTCGGCGACGACGGCTTCGAGGTCGCGTTGGCGTGACGCAGGCGCTGGTGGAGGCGGTGGCTCGCGGCGCGGCGCGGGTTGCTCCGGCGAGCACAGTAACGAGGAAGAAGAAGGTGACGGTACTGTGCAGAAAAAACCGTTTTCTTCTTTTTTTCATTTTTCTTATTTTTCTCTAATTTCTTTTCTTTTTTTTTCTTTGTTTTCTGATTTCCTTTCTTTTTCTGAATTTCTTTTTCTCTCTTTTTTTTTTCCTTTTTCCTTCTTTTCCTCTCCTTTTTTTCTCTCTTTCTTTTTTTTCCTTCTTCTTCTCCTCATCTGCTGCTTCACCGATTTATAAAGATGGAAATCAACTATTCAACATGTGAGTAACCAAATAATGCAAATCGTCCGTATTACGGGCGAATCCGAACCGGACCAGAAAATAACCGATACCTCCTTAGTTATTTTCCGATATGATTTTCCGAGAAATTTCGAAACCCGAAAAATACCAACTTAGGTTCGAAAAATCCGCGGGAAAATCACGAGCGCGGGAAAACACTCGGATTCGAAAAACGATTCCCGATTTACCTTGAATTAATTACCCAAGATTAATTCAACAGTAAATCACGGTAAAACGACTTCTACAGTCCCGGTAAAAATCCAAAATTTACCCGAGCTGCTACAACTGAAATGTGAAATGTTAATTTTTGCGTTCAATTAACATTTCACTTTTCTGCCGGAAGAACGTAGAAAGAGAGCCCATTTGCAAAAATAAGCAAGGATGTAAACAAGTATGGGCGGCCCAAGCTTTATTCATTCGAAAAATCCCAAGTTTGAGTTAGAACTATATCAAACTTAAATTCAAAATTGTTCGAGCTTCAATACTTTTTTATTGTACAAAATATTTTAGCCCATGTAAAACTAATCTCTCTAGGATTAGTAACCTCCCTATTAAAATACACACCCAGCCATTGCTCGAATTTGAATATTTATGTGGAGTTTGAATATATAACTAGTCTCCTACCACATTTATTCCGTCTCACAGTTCTCATTAATTTTTTTAAAAAACATATTGTATTAAAAAACTAAATAAAAGTGATTATTTTAATTTTTTATTTGATCTATGCGTGTCTATTGCAAATTTTTTCTATATTAAAATACTAAATACATGTAAAGTACTTATATACAAAAAATTACCACTTAAAAGAAGGTAGCCTATACTAAGTATGTCGGCCCACGCTTGATTATTGATGATGTTTTTACAAAAATGGATTAAATTTAGCTTAGCTTAAGTTGAGGGTCTGGGTGCTGGAACAAGTTAACACATTAGGGTTGTTGGGTATCCTAGTGGTGGGTAAGTGTCCTGCATCGGATGAAAAGAGACCAAGTAAGTGAAATATAAGTGGAGAGGACCCGGTTTTGAGTTACTATGTGGTATCCAAACTCACACGTACGTGGATCTCACTTGGGCCTGGTTTGTTTCTCCCCAGTTCATGGGCTATTCCCACTACAAAAAACGCCTGAATTGCGGCGTTTTTAGGAAACAAATTGCGGCGGTTTTGACCCCGGCAATTTGATTTTCGTGCAAATTGCGGCGTTCCGCCAAACCCCCACATATTGGAGCGCCACAACTCAAATTAGGCGGTAAGAACTCAACCGCTGCACCAACCGCCGTAATTCAACCAAATCAATTTGCGGCAGTCCGTTTGCGGTGTTTGAAACCGCCACTATTTGATTCATACAAACAAAAAAAAATTGCCAAATTGCGGGAGTTAAAACCCCCATAATTTGACTCGTGCAAACCAAAAAAAATCAAATTGCAGTGGTTTTAACCCCTACAAATCTAATTTAATTTTTTAAAAAATTATATTTAAAAATAACCTTCATATTCATATTTTTTAAAAAAATGCAATCAAAAAATACATACTAATATTAATTAATACCAAAAATGATAAAAGTTAATATTTTATTAAAGTATAGGCACTTCGGCAGAGGCACCAACAACTTCAATCTTCATAGGTTTTCCATCCAATAGCACATTGTTATACTTCTAAGAGCAGCAAAAGCATCACTCCTGGCATATACTATTTCTGTTGAACCCTGCAATGAAGATCTATAAGTTAAAAATCCCTACACAAAAGGAAAATAACCGACTATACAAAATTGATCAGAACTGCAACAAGCAATAGAAAGATTGAACAACATAATCAGCACACTTGACAATGTTTAATTGTCACAACATGCACATAAAACAAGAATCACACAGGTATACAAGGGCAAAATATATCAATATTTTAGTTTCACCAGTGGTATGTACTGCAGCTCTTTTCAAGAGCCACCAGAGCAGAGTACCAAGCACCCATGGAATTAAGCATGGAACTTACATAAAGCATCAAGGGTGACGAAAGCAAGCAGCTTAAGTAGTACCCTTATGTCTTCATAGTAACTCCAGGATCCAAATTGGAAACATACAACTTGGTCCCAACCTCTACTCCTGTTATCCCTGCAGCTCTAATGCTGTCTTCAAGCAAATCATGCTTCCAAGGCAAGCTCCTGGTTCTGTGAGAAGGCTAATGAAATCAAATAGAACACGTCAGCTTATTTTTTTTTTTTGTTGCTAACGAGATTTTATTGAATATATAAAAGAAAACATGATTTACAGTATAAGTAGACTCAACATACGGCCACAAAGGCCAGTCCCAAATACATCCTACAAATAGCAGAAGCACCCAACAAGATTATGACGGCAGTAAAAGATTGAATCTGCGGTAAGGGCCACGCCAATTTTTCAGGGTCTCAGCGTTGGAAATGATCAATGAGGTGGAGAACGGGATATCAGCCTTAAGCGCTTTACACCAAGTGGTTGCACGAACAATTACCAGGTCTGTAAGTCTGTCAACATTAGTGGCAGAGCCATGAAAAATCCTCTGGTTTCTTTCTAACCAAATGATCCACATTGCTGCAATTCCAATAATATACCACCAAGCCCGACTGCACGGAACGTGGGATAGAGAGACCCATTGGGGCAAAAAATCCACCATCTTGGATGGTATGCACCACTGAATACCCCAACAAGAACATATCTTGGACAGAACTAACCATGAAACTGGGCACGACAAGAATAAATGATCTATAGATTCTAGATTGCACTGGCATAAACTGCACATGGAGTTTGCTAAAGATAAAATACCTCTTTCTCGAAGCGCATCCTTTGTTGGGATGCCCCGGTTCACCGCGAGCTATAACCAACAATCAACTTTGAATGGGAAAAGTGAGAACCATACAAAAGGAATGGAGCGACGCAGACTCATCTTCGAATAAATAAAGGCCCTTCCACCTTTAACTGAATATGAACCACCACTGACACACTCCCACAAATGCTGATCAACACCGTCAGATAAACCAGGCATACTATTAGTGATGCCTTTCATGTCATGCACCTGAGATAACCGCCTACTCCAACTTGCATCCCCTCCCTGAACCGCTTGTAAACCATCACACACAGAAGCCGATTTATAAGAAGAAATAGAATAGAGCCGAGGAAAAATATCTTTAAATTTTCCATGACCAGTCCAATCATCATTCCAGAATAGCACATTTCTTCTAGAGCCCAGGCTGATGCGAGACCCAGCCCAAAGAGAAAAACCAGTCTGACTGTTAACAGAACCTGACATAACAATATCACGCCACCACGAGGAGCACTTCTGCATGCAAAAAACAGGGCATAGCTCAGAGGACTGTAACACATATTTTCTTCTTATAATGCCTTTCCATAAACTCGTTGAGGGCAACACGTCAGCTTATTTCCAGATAACAAGATCGCCATTGTTGTTGTATGAGCAGAGACAAAGATATATTTTACTGAAATACCTCATGTATTTCATGCATTTTTTATTGAATGCATTTTTTATTGAATGCAACGTACAATACTTATCCTGTTACATACCAGCAGTTAGAACTGCTTTACAACTTCTTATCACCCCATAACTGGTGTAACTACTAATTAATATGATCTTCATAATAATTAAATAAAATAATATATAACTAATCAAAGTCAATATTTTAACACTCCTTCTTGACTTTGATTTCACAAACTCCCAGTTGATCTCTTAGATACTCAAACCTAGCTTTAGGTAGAGCTTTTGTGAACAAAACAACAAGCTGATTGTCTGTCTTGCAATGAATCAACTGTATATCTCCATCCTTTTGAACTTCTCGTAAGAAGTAAAATTCAATCTTGAAATGCTTTGTCTTTTCATGAAATACAAGATTGTTTGAGATAGAAACTGCAGTTTGATTATCCACAAATATCTTTGTACGCATGTCTTGCTTCATCTGCAAATCTGTGACTATTTTACGAATCCATAAGGCTTGATTAACAGCTTCAGTAGCAACAATATATTCTACTTCAGCAGTGGATTGTGCGATGATCTCCTGCTTCTTAGACCTCCAAGAAAATATGCTTGAACCAAAGCTGAAACAATAGCCTGAAGTGCTTCTCATATCATCAACAGAACTAACCCAATCACTATCAGAAAAACCATGCAACTAAAATTTTTCAACATGACTAAACTTAATTCCATAATCCAATATGCCTTTGATATATCTAACCACCCTTTTTGCAGCTGTAAAATGGATGTCACTGGCACAATGCAGAAATCTAGATAATAAACTCACAGCTTGTGCAATATCTGACCTGGTTGCAGTGAAATACATAAGACAACCAATAAGACTTCTAAATGTACCTTCATCTGCCTTTTTAGCCCCATCTTCTTTGGAAAAATTTTCCTTCAAATTCATTGGTGTGTCAACAGGCTTGCATTCCTCCATCCGAATTTTTTTCAGAATTTCTCTAGCATATTTTTGTTGGTAGACAAAAATTGCAGAATGCACTTGCTTAATCTCCATCCCAAGGAAGTATGCCATCACCCCAAGGTCTGTCATCTCAAAGACACTGGTCATTTTAACTTTGAATTTTTTGACCAGTTCTGAATTATTTCCCGTCACCAACAAATCATCAACATATAATGAAACAATAAGCAACTCAGAACCAACATGCTTTATGTACAAAGTGGATTCACTCAAACTTTTCTTGAAACCAAGTCCCAACAAGTGTTCATCAAGTCTAGAATACCAGGCTCTTGGTGCCTGTTTCAAACCATAAAGAGCTTTCTTCAGTAAATACACTTTGTCTTTATGTCATTTCAAAAGAAAACCTTCTGGATGCCCAACAAATATTTCTTCTTGCAAAAAGCCAATTAAAAATACTGACTTAACATCAAGCTGAAAAATCTTCCAATTTTCCTGTGCTGCAATTGCTAGGAGCATCCGGATGGTATCAAGCCTTGTCATTGGTGCAAAAGTTTCTGAATAATCAACACCATAAGCCTGTGCATAACCCTTTACAACAAGCCTTGCTTTGTGCTGATTCACAGAACCATCAGTATTGAGTTTGGTTTTAAAAACCCATTTAACTCCAATAGTAGCTTTGTGTGTAGGCCTTTCCACCAACTTCCATGTCTGATTTTTTTCAATCATTTTTATCTCCTCCTTCATTGCATCTATCCACTGTGGAGCTACTACAGCCTCTTTGTAATTAGCAGGTTCACAAAGAGAAATATTGCACCTTTGATAAATATCAGAAAGCAACGTGGTTCCTTTCACAGGAGGGTCATCAATATTTTCCTCCAAAAATTCCATAATTTCTGGCATCTGCAAATTTTCATCAACTTTTGGCATCTGCATGTCATCACCAATATTCCAGTCCCACTTCTCATTTTCAAAGAAAATAACATCTCTGCTCACAATAATTTTTTTAGAATGTGGCTGAAATATTCGGTATGCTTTACTGACATCACTATAACCAACAAAAATACCAGCCTCTGATTTTTTTATCAAGTTTATCTCTTTTTGCACTTGGTACATACACATGACATAATGCACCAAAAATTTTGAGATTTTTCAAGGAAGGCTTAAAACCATACCATGTTTTATACGGTGTAATTTGGTCAAGTGCCCTGGTAGGAAGTCTGTTTAACAAGAAAACTGCAGTATATGCTTTCTTTGGCAAATTTTTATCATGTAGTAGACATCTGGCCATCTCCATAATTGTCCTGTTTTTTCTTTTACTCACACCATTCTGTTGTGGTGTATATGGTGCAGTGAGTTGATGGTGAATTCCTGCTTCATCACAAAAGGAATTAAATTGACCAGAATTATACTCAGTACCATTATTTGACCTCAGCATCTGGATTTTACAGCTACTCTGATTTTCTATCCATGCCTTGAATTTCCAAAAAACACCAGGAACCTCACACTTGTTGTTCAAAAAATAAATCCAACAAAATCTTGTAAGATCATCAATAAAAAGGATGTAATATTTACTCTCATTCAAAGAAAGAGTTTGTTGAGGCCCTGCAACATCCGTATGTATTAGCTGTAATTTTTTTGTAGCCCTCCAAGATGACTTAAAAATTGGCGACCTGACTTGCTTCCAAAATTGGCACCCTTTGCAACATAACAGAGAGGCTTCAAAAAATGGCAAATCCCTTGCAAGATTTTTCTGCTGCACAAAAGTGAGACCCCTGTGATGAAAGTGTCCAAGACGCCTATGCCATAATTCAGCATTATTCACAGTTGCTAAAAATACAGCCTGTTCTTTATTACTGTCTTGTGTCTCCAAGGAAAGACATTTTCCTTTCATTCCCACTTTTAGTACATCCTGACCATCAGCATCTTTGATGACACACATTTTTTTTTTGAAAGACACCTGATATCCTTTCTCAAGCAACTGACCAACACTCAATAAGGTTTGGTCAATCTTAGGTACAAACAAAACATCATAAATAATTTTAACTCCTGAAGCACATCTAATTGCAACTGTTCCTTTTCTTTTGACAGAAATAAATTGGCCATTGCCAATTTTTACTTTAGAATTGACAGAATCATCAAGCTCTTTGAAAATGCCAGCATCATATGTCATATGATGTGTACAACCACTATCAATTAACCAACTATCACTAGAACAATTACCTGCATAACAACTGACCATAAAAAGTTGCTCCTCTTTTTGATCAGCAATATGTGCTTCATCATTTTGATGTTTCTTGGCCCAACAGAATCTGGCCATGTGTCCCTGCTGATGACATTTCTTGCTTCCAATTTTGGTCGCCATCAACATCTAACCTCCTTGTGATTTGTTTTATTGCAGTACTGACATGGTGCAACATTGCCACCACTAGGATTTCCAAAATTTTGCTTCTCAAAATTCTTTTTAAAAAAATTATTCTTCTTGCCATTGTTGTCTTGTTGTACTGGCATGGCAACTGGTAAGGCACCCTCAACATTTTTTTCTTGCCTTAAAATCCTTCTCTGCTCCTGTGCTTGTAAAGCATTTTTCAACTCTGAAAGTGAAATGGTTGTCATATCCTTTGTTTCCTCTAATGTTGAAATCTTGGATTCATATTTCTTTGGCAAAGTCACCAAAATTTTTTCCATAATACTTCTATCAGAAACATCTTCTCCTAACATTCTCACCTTATTGCAAATTTCTTCCAACCTGTCAGCATACTCCCGAACAGTGTCAGTAGGCTTCATCTGCTGCATCTCAAATTCTCTTCGCAGATTCAAAATTTGCATCTTCTTGGTTCTCTCATCTCCTCAGAATTCATCCTGCAAAGCATCCTATATAGCCTTGGCAGAACTGAATTTCATTATTTTGTTCAAGACCTTCTCAGACAATGCTTTATGCAAACATGATTTAGCCTTACTATCCCTTGTTTTCTTCTCTTTGTGGGTCTTGAGTTGTGCTACTGTGGGATTTGGTGGCAAATCATCTGCATTGAATTCTGCTTTTACTGCTTCCCAAAGTTCACAGGCTTCCAGATGAGTCTGCATTTTGTTGGCCCAACTGTGGTAATTTTTTCCGGTAAACAAAGGTGGTAAAGAATGTTATGTAGACATTGCAGGTTTGTGTGTGGTTTTCAACTCACTCTCAGTTCCCTTAAGAATTAAAGCTCCGCTACCAATCTATTGTTGTATGAGCAGTGATAAGGATATATTTTACTGAAATACCTCATGCATCTCATGCATTTTTTATTGAATGCAACGTACAATACTTATACTGTTACATACGAGTAGTTAGAACTGCTTTACAACTTCTTATCACCCCATAACTGGTGTAACTACTAATTAATATTATCTCCACAATAATTAAATAAAATAATATATAACTAATCAAAGTCAATATTTTAACAGCCATTCTTCAATATCACTCTCACACAGGTAAAATGCCAAAAGAACAAAAAGAAATGCACAGAGAACCATGTAGCCAATTTTAAGGAATTAAAAAATCAAAAATCAACTGTAATATTAAAAGGAACCATACCAATGATGCCAAGCCAAATATTTTAACCTTTTGCAAAGGTTGCACAAAGAAAAAGCTGGTCAACTACCTACATAAAAATTTCTGGTGAGACTAAGGGGAACAAACAATAATTAGAACCGTGAGATTTGGAAAGGCAAATTCATCAATTCAACTACATTTACAGTCCACAATACATTCACTTATACTAGTATAATCGGCATTAGTCATGTTCATATTTAGAACACATAAATTCCCAAGGATAAAAACAAGCACTCTCTTCATTTGGCGAAACACTTGGAAAAAAAAAAAAAGAAAGCCAGTCAATAGGAATAAGAAGGCAACCATACCACGAGAGGATTTGGAACCCTGACTTGCACCCATGTTTCTACCAAATCCACCGAAACCTACACCACAAATCAAATAAAGAAAGCGATGTGATTAGAGAATTTAAGTATCACACATACACAATTTTCGAAACTGAAATGGCCAAGAAAGAAAAATAACAGATGAGGGAATGAATACTCTGTTTTTTTCACTATCTATAAAAGGGAGAATTAACCAGAGAGAAGAATTGGTTGGCATAGAAAATTAAATCCCTAACACCACTGGAGAAGACATCTGAACCCTAGTAAACCTGATGGAGAAGGCTACGGAGAAATTTGGGTTCTTCAATCATTAAAAGCCCAATTCTACAATCAAATCAAATTGTTTTGGCTGCAAAAGTCAATAAAATCTAAAAACTACTTCATGGAATGGAAGTGAATTACAACAGTCACCAAGACGCTTCCGTAATTGGCCTCCTCACCTATAATAATGTTTATACTGTTGAAGACTACAGAAAAAATAAGAGCCTACATCTAAAAGGATCTCGGTCTCACAAACAAGATGAACTGGAGGAGAGAATTACTAATACAAATGGACATCCAAAACGATATCAAAATTTTGTATTCCAATAAGAAAACATTGAGAATAGATGAATAAACCTGTTGATTTTCATAGGGAGTTAAGGATCAAGATAAAAGAACTTAATACTCTAGTAAGACTAATGTAGATTTACCTCAACAACCAAATGCTTGAGCAGGGTCTTACAGTCCTTTTTGTTATTAGAAACTTGCTGCAGTTTCTTGATAGCAGCATCTTTCATGGCAATTTCCGGTCTTTACGGTTGTTAAGACTGGAAAATTGATCAAGTAGCAAAGGAAACAAGGAACTCATAGGATCCTCAAATTTCCCCAACCAAGGAGCTCAAGAACCTCTGTTGGTATTTTGCCAAAAAGAAAGTTACTTTTCAAATTCCTACAAAGTAGCAAGCATATAGGATTATATTTTAGCCTAGTTGCTATGAAGCTGTGGAATTATGTCAACCCACATAAACTTTAAAGATGTGAACTTGCCAAGAGATGCAAGAATTTCTCCCGAAAGTTGGTTTCTATCCAAACCCAATCTAATCAGATTTGTCAAATTACCAATTGCTGTTGGAATTTCTCTGCTAATGTTATTACCAGACACTTTCCTGCCAGAAAAATCAATTGAATGTGTCAAGTAGAGCAGTGATATCATAATACCATATGCATTTTTAAACCTATTGCATTGAATCTTATATATGGAATCAGTTGATTACGTACACCAGGTGTCTATCTAGCAAAAAAAATCCAAAATATATGTGATAAAACTTGGAAGAGAACATATAGTCTTACAAATAATTAAGATTGCTCAGAAGTCCCAGCTTAGGAACTAGAGGTCCTTGCAGTCCAGAATTGGCAACATTCCTTCAATTAATAACAAACTCTAATTCCAAATCACATAAATATAGAGAACAAAAGTGGAGGACAACAAGGCTAAGTTTAAGAATGTGAGACATACACCGGAAACGAAATGCAATTCAAATAGAGGAATAATGCAACTAAGGCATAGGGACTAGCTAGTGACTAATAAAAACAATACATAAATTCCTTTTTACCGGTTTTTTCTTCTATTTTTTTTCAGATGATTTTTCATGTCCCATTAATAATTCTAGAGAAATAAGATCCTTTGATGGATGCAAAATTATAGAGTGTTGTAACAAATAGAACAATAGAGCCAGACAAAATAAGAAAACAGAACTAATTGAAACCCTAACTTCTATTCCCTAACCCGCGAATACGCTTAAATTTGACAAAGCCAAAAGCATAACTACACAAGAACAAATCCAAGGAACAATGAAACCCTAACTTCCCCAAAAAATAGAATGTGCAGGAATCGAAAGCCATTAATAGAAACTAAAACATTAAAAAGTTACCTCCCCTCCCGGCGAACCGACATCAGTCTTCGGGCTGGTAAAACAGTGGTAGGGAATTCAGTTATCGGCTCTCATCCATAAGAGGTTGAAGCCTTTGACGAAGAGGGACGCGCCTGCATAGCTTGGAGCTTTGAGGTTTACGGAGCATCCTTTAATCAGGGGGTGTGAGGGTGGTGGGTGGGGGGTGAACCGGCTGCGGCAAAGGACAAGCCCATGGCAGGGGTGGTTGATGGTGAGGGAAGTGGACGAGCTCGACACTGTCAACCGAGGGGGAGGAGGAGTTAGTGGCTTCTGGGGCGGCGAGGATGAGAAGGAGGGTGAGAATGGGAAGGGATGAGCATTTCTGATGGTAGATTTGGAGATTTAGAATCAGATTGAGGAAGAGAGGAATTTTTTTTGGTATTCATCTCGGTTTGGGGATTTTTTTGGAATTCTTCTCAGTTTTTTTTTTTGGGAAAAGGAAGGAAATCTAAGTAACAAAAAGAGAGAGAGAGGGAATTTGATACAAAATTTATGTGGTAAGCTTCCAAATAGCGCAGTTGATTTAGTCCCGCAATTTGCAAAATGGAGATTAAACCCTCGCAAAATGGAAGCTAAACGCCGCAATATTAATTATTTTGCAGGAGTTGCACCTAGCGCCTCAATTTAATACAAATAGCGAGATTTTATTGTAACCGCCGTTAATAAAACGCCATAATACTTGCGCTTTTTTGTAGTGTCCCGGCGCCAACAAGTGGTAGCGGAGCCGAAGGTTCACCCTTAAGGCTATTTGTTGAAATATTAAATTATTGAATGTTGTCTTTTGATTTTGTAATGGCGGAGAAACGTATAGAAAGGCTACTGGAGAGATGATTTCCAGGTCCAAATAGCCGAGACTTCAAATCTCTAATTTGAAACTTGTTGTGGAGATATTTGATGGTACCGGTCATTTTGGTTTGTGGCAGTATGAGGTCCATGACTCATTGTTCCAACAAGGCCTTGATATTTATATTGAAGATAAGAAGCCTAATGATATCAGTGACAATAATTGGGCTGACATTAACAAGTTGGCATGCGGAGCAATTCGATCGTGCCTATCCAGAGAGCAGAAGTATGCATTCAAAAATGAAATTTCTGCACACAAACTGTGAAAAGCATTAGAAGACACTTTCTTGAAGAAGAGTGGTCAGAATAAGTTTCTAATGAAGAAGAGATTGTTCCGGCTTGAGTATCAGCCAGGTACTACTATGAATGAACACATCAGTTTGTTTAAAAAGTTAGTTGCAGATTTGTTCAATCTGGATGTTATCTTTGAAGACGAAGATTTGGCTTTGATGTTGTTATCATCTCTTCCCGATGAATTTGAGCACTTGGATACTATGCTACTTCATGGGAAGGAGAATGTTTCAATGGATGTTGTATATTCAACTTTCTACAGTTATGAGTTAAAACAACAGGATAAAGTGAGGAACAAAGCAACTGCGGCAGATGAAGCTTTAGTGGCAAGAGGTCGACAACAAAGTCAATCGAAGGGGATAAGAGGAAGTTCCAAATCAAGAAGCAAAATTGGCAAAGAAGGGTGCACTTTCATCATGAGAAAGGGCATTAGAAGCAAGACTGCCCGAAGTTGGAGAGGAAAGGGAACACTCCACAAGATGCTAACATTGTTGAATGTAAAAGTGATGTGGAGTTAGACTTCTCTTTGGTTATTACACCTTCTGTATCACAAGTAGATGAGTGGATTCTGGTTTCAGGTAGCACCTACCATATGTGTCCTAACCGGAAGAGTGGAGTGTTGGAGGGTGGGGGGGTGAACTGGCTGCGGCGAAGGACAAGCCCCTGGCAGGGGTGGTTGATGGTGAGGGAAGTGGACGAGCTCGACACCGTCAACCGAGGGGGAGGAGGAGTTAGTGGCTTCTGGGGCGGCGAGGATGAGAAGGTGGGATAGAATGGGAAGGGATGAGCGTTTCTGATGGTAGATTTGGAGATTTAGAATCAGATTGAGGAAGAGAGAATTTTTTTTTGGTATTCTTCTCAGTTTGGGGATTTTTTTGGAATTCGTCTCAGTTTTCTTTTTTGAGAAAAGGATGGAAATCTAAGTAACAAAAAGAGAGAGAGAGGGAATTTGATACAAAATTTATGTGGTAAGCTTCCAAATAGCGCAGTTGATTTAGTCCCGCAATTTGCAAAATGGAGATTAAACCCTCGCAAAATGGAAGCTAAACGCCGCAATATTAATTATTTTGCAGGAGTTGCACCTAGCGCTTCAATTTGATACAAATAGCGGGATTTTATTGTAACCGCCATTAATAAAACGCCACAATACTCGCGCTTTTTTGTAGTGTCCCGGCGCCAACAAGTGGTAGGGGAGCCGAAGGTTCACCCTTAAGGCTATTTGTTGAAACATTAAATTATTGAATGTTGTCTTTTGAATTTGTAATGGCGGAGAAAGGTATAAAAAGGCTATTGGAGAGATGATTTCTAGGTCCAAATAGCCGAGACTTCAAATCTCTAATTTGAAACTTGTTGTGGAGATATTTGATGGTACTAGTCATTTTGGTTTGTGGCAGTATGAGGTCCATGACTCATTGTTCCAACAAGGCCTTGATATTTCTATTGAAGAGAAGAAGCCTAATGATATCAGTGACAATAATTGGGCTGACATTAACAAGTTGGCATGCGGAGCAATTCGATCGTGCCTATCCAGAGAGCAAAAGTATGCATTCAAAAATGAAATTTCTGCACACAAACTGTGAAAAGCATTGGAAGACACTTTCTTGAAGAAGAGTGGTCAGAATAAGCTTCTAATGAAGAAAAGATTGTTCCGGCTTGAGTATCAGCCAGGTACTACTATGAATGAACACATTAGTTTGTTTAAAAAGTTAGTTGTAGATTTGTTCAATCTGGACGTTATCTTTGAAGACGAAGATTTGGCTTTGATGTTGTTATCATCTCTTCCCGATGAATTTGAGCACTTGGAGACTATGCTACTTCATGGGAAGGAGAATGTTTCGATGGATGTTGTATATTCGACTTTCTACAGTTATGAGTTAAAACAAGAGGATAAAGTGAGGAACAAAGCAACTGCGGCAGATGAATCTTTAGTGTCAAGAGGTCGACAACAAAGTCAATCGAAGGGGATATGAGGAAGTTCCAAATCAAGAAGCAAAATTGGCAAAGAAGAGTGCGCTTTCTATCGTGAGAAAGGGCATTAGAAGCAAGACTGCCCGAAGTTGGAGAGGTAAGGGAACACTCCACAAGATGCTAACATTGTTGAATGTAAAAGTGATGTGGAGTTAGATTTCTCTTTGGTTATTTCACCTTCTGTATCACAAGTAGATGAGTGAATTCTGGTTTCAGGTTGCACCTACCATATGTGTCCTAACCGGGAATGGCTCTTTGACTTCAAAGATCTCAATGAAGGGGTTGTTTATATGGGCAATGAAAACCCATGTAAATAGCCGAGAAAGGTTCAATCAAGCTGCAGAATCATGATAGATCTACAAGAATTTTGAGAGATGTTCGATATGTTCCACAGTTGAAGAAGAATCTCATGTCTTTGGGGATTTTATAGTCAAAAGGCCTTGTTGTTACTATGTGAGATGGAATTCTTAAAGCAACAATAGGACCAGTAATGATGTCATAAGGTATGAGAAGAATAATTTGTATTACTACCAAGGTAGTACAGTAGTTGGGACAGTAGCAACAATAACTTCTCGAAGCAAGAAGGATGCATAGGCAACAAAGTTGTGGCATATGCCTATGGGACATGCTGGTAAAAAATCCTTGCAAATTCTTGCCAAGCTGGAATTGTTGAAAGGTACGAAGACTTGCAAATTAGAGTTTTATAAGCATTGTGTTCTGGGAAAGCAATGAAGAGTAAAGTTTGGCACTGTTATCCACAATACCAAGGTGATTCTAGACTATGTGCAATCAGATGTGTCGGTACTTCCCAAGACTCAGTCACATGGAGGGAAACACTATTTTGTCACTTTTGTTGATGACCGTTCTAGAAGAGTATAGTTATTTACTATGAAGGAGAAGGAAGAAGTTCTTGGGATTTTTCTTAAGTGGAAAGCTCAAATTGAAAACCAAATAGGAAGGAAGATTAAAGTTCTTGGACCAGACAATGGTGGAGAGTATAGGAGTGATCCTTTCGTGAAGGTATGCCAAGAATGGGGAATAATTCAGCACATTATAGTTAGAGAAACACCACAAAAAAAATGAGGTGTCAGAGTGTATGAACAAGACATTAGTGGAGAAAGTTCGATGTATGTTGTCTAATGCTACGTTGGGCAGAAAGTTTTGGGCCGAGGATGTGACATATGCTCAACATCTTGTTAACCGATTGCCATCATCTACTTTAGATGGCAAGACTCCTTTGGAGGTATGGTCAGGTAAACTTGCTACTGACTATGATTCATTACGTGTATTTGGTTTTACCGCATATTATCACGTGAATGAATCAAAGTTAGATCCACGAGCAAAGAAGGCTTTATTTATAGGCCTCAATGCTGGAGTGAAAGGATACCGTTTATGGTGTCTCGAGGCAAAGAAGACTATCATCAGCAGAGATGTTACCTTTGATGAATCTGCCACGTTGACTAAGGTAAATCTAGAAGAAACTGATGGTACTTCACAGCAGGTGGAATGTATTCCAAAGCAGGTGGAGTTTGAGCATACCAAAGTGATTCCAACAATAAGCACCAATAGTGATTCTTCATTGATAGAAGGAGAGTCAGATGAAGAGGAGGTTCCGACCCAAGAAACTTCACATCAGATGGATTCAATTACAACTCAAAGAACAAGAAGAGAAGTTCGAAAAGCATAACGTCTTATTGAAACAGTGGCTTATGCACTTTCAGTCATTAATGATGTTCCCTCTATTTTTCGGAAGCCATTCGAAGTTCTGAAAGTAGTAAAAGGAAATATGTAATAGAGGAAGAGTTGAAATCTCTTCAGGAGTACAAGACATAGAATTTGAGACAACTACCAAAGGGAAGGAAGGCAATTGGATGTAAATGGGTATTTGCTAAAAAAGAAGGATTTACTGACAAGAATAATGTTCGTTACAAGGCAAGATTGGTAGCTAAAGGCAACACTCAGAAGGAGGGAATTGATTATAATTAGATATTTTCTCTAGTTGTTAAACATTCCTCTATTAGAATTTTGTTGGCTTTGGTAGCACAATTGAATTTGGAGCTAGTTCAACTTGATGTGAAGACCGCATTCTTACACAGTGACTTGAAGGAGGAAATTTATATGACTCAGCTAGATGGATACAAAACTGCTGCTAAAGAAGTACGCAAGAAGCAAATATGACCATTGTGTATATTTGAGTAGACTTTAAGAAGGGCCCTACATCTACCTACTCTTATATGTTGATGATATGCTGATAGCAGCTAAGAGCCAAGTTGAAATTGACAACTTAACGGCTCAGTTGAGTAAAGAGTTCTAGAAGAAGGAATTGGGAGAAGTCAAAAAGATTCTCGGCATAGAGATAAGTAGAGACAGAGAGAGAGAGAGAGGCAAGCTTTGGCTGACACAAAAGCAGTATTTGTAGAAAGTATTGTAACATTTTGGGATGAATGAAGAGTCTAAACCTTTAGGTACTCGCTCCCCATTTGAAACTTAGCAGTCAATTATCTCCACAGACTGATAAAGAATGAGAGTATATGGAAAGAGTCCCATATGCTAATGCGGTCGGAAGCTTGATGTAAGCAATGGTGTGTACGAGAGCTGATATTTCACAAGCAGTTAGCGTTGTAAGCAGACACATGCACGATCTTGGCAGAGATCATTGGCAAGCTATGAAATGGATCTTTCGATATATCAAAGATACCGTAGATTTTGGCATAGTGTTTGAGCGGGATGAATCACTTGGCCAAGGCATAGTTGGATATTGTGATTCTGACTATGCAGGAGATTTGGATGAACAATGATCGACAACAGGCTATTTGTTCACTTTAGTAAATGCCCCAGTTAGTTGGAAGTCTACTTTACAGTCAACATTGGCTTTCTCTACAATAGAGGCAGAGTATACAAAAGCTGTAAAAGAGGCAATTTGGCTTCACGGATTGCTAAAAGACTTGGGAGTTGGTCAGAGTGCTTTTCATTTAACGAAGAATCAAGTCTTTCATGCACGGATGAAGTATATCATTGTTCGCTATCATTTTGTGCGGGAAATTCTTGAAGAAGAGGAGATACTTCTGCAGAAAGTTTTGACTATAGGAATCCTGCAGATATGTTGACCAAGGTGGTGACTAGGACCAAGTTTGAACATTGTTTAGACTTGGTCAATATACTGCGTTTTTTAGGTGGCGCCAGATGGCGCAAGTTGGAGGCACTAAGGAGACTGTTCTTTATCTGATTGAGAAGATTTGTACTTGTTAGGAGTACAAATAGCACAAAGGTGGAGATTTCTTATATTATGGTGGTTTATTTGTCATCCCACATCTGTTAGAAGTTGCTTTGGAGGAGGTGTGGACCTCTATATAAGTAACACCCCCCTCTCTTTTATGTATCCCAAAATTCGTATTACATACTCTTCTCTTAATATAAAGAGCAGGCTGCAATAGTGGTGCTCCGGAGACGTAGGTAATTATTGGCCGAACTCCGTTATCAAGTTTCAGGTGTGTTCGTTCCTTGTCTCTTTTATTATTCTGCCTACTATTTTTCTGCTATGCGCTAGTGATATAATATTCAATATTCAATATTTATTTTCGGGTATAGGTTGTGAATTATCTTTTTAATTCACCAGTTGTTTGTTGTAGTGGGAAAATTACCCGAGTTTTCCCCAACAGCTGGTAGCAGAGCCGATGGTTCGGCTTGGGACGGATTGGAATTGCAACATGGTTTGACTCCATAGTTGTTGCCCCACGTGGAGCAAGCTTGAGACTCCAAATTTGGCTCGGTGGGCTTGGTGTTGTGGAGCGAGCTATTGGGTATCCAAGTGGTAAGTAAGTGTCTTGTATCAGATGAAAAGAGACCAAGTGAGTGAAATATAAGTGGAGAGGACCCATGTACCCAACGCCTTAAGGTTTTTGGCTACTATGTAGTGTCCAAGCACACACGTGTGGATCTCACTTGGGCCTCGCTTCCCAGTTCGTGGCTACTCCCGGCGCCAACAAGGGTATTGTAATAATGAATTTATTACTATGTGAAGTGACCATTTGATTCAAAAACTTAAACTAATAGTTGACACTCCATAACTATTTTGGTTTTATACTTTTAAAATTTGAAATTACTTGATTGACCTTCAATTTTTTCCATGCTAGAAAAGTATTTCTGCCCATGCAAGACAAAACTCTCAGGGACTATCAAAAACCAAAGACGGGCACCTTAGTGCTTTATACAAATCACCAAGACTTGAAATTTACTTGATATTTAAGGGATCAAAAAAATTTGAAATTTACTAAATATTGAAGGGATTTAAACTTTTCTTCGTTGACCGGGTTTCAATGTATGGGTTTAATTTAGGTTGCTCACTTTAAAATTTAACAAAATTTGTTATGTTTAAATGTGTTTTATAAACTTGAAGTAACCAGTTTCCCAATCATAAGTAATGAGTTCAAGCTATTAAGTCTTGCCAAAAAATATACTGAAAGGGGCATGGAATCATGGATGAAGTTTCCATAATAACAATAATCGTAAAAATTATCAAGAACTTTACTAATATGAACTAGTTGTCTATTCATACCAGACCCAAAATCATGTGGGCTTAGGAAGTGAATAGATTGGGTGATGATCGCTGGGCGCACAGTGAAGTGATCGTTGGGTTTGCTGTCATCGACTAGGGAAGTGATTGTTGGGCTCACAGTCGTCAACTGGATCGGTTGGGTCTGGTGTCATTATTTTTGATTTGACGATAATACGAATTACATTCAAAAGTCAGCTCATCAATGGGCCAACATAGTTCTTAGGAGTTGAATCTGAATTTGAAATTGAGATGATCTTAGGGGGAAGTTTTGAATTACTGATCTTATCCCAAAAGATTTGGAAGCTTTGGATTTGAAAGTAGGTTGATCTCTTGGGAGGTTTGAATTTTTTAATATGCTTAGCTTATTTTCTGGTTATTTACTACACCTTAGTGTAGGTTTTATATTTTCATCTTGTCTTTTTACTATAACTTAGTTTAGACTACAAAAACACCAAAACCCAATCTAAGAAATCGCAACATCATTCGTTCGATCCTTCAGCAGTCGGATCTGGTAGCAGAGGGTTGCTTGTTGTTCCAAATCAACGAACAACTTTTGGCACGCCCGGTGGGACCCTAATCACTACTCTCTTACTATAGAAGCTTTTATTTGTTCTGAGCGTCTATTATGCCAAAATCGAGAAAGATTTTAGAACTTCGTCAGGTTATGAAGGAGATCATCTTTGCTCGGGAGGCGCTTAAGGCTCCTCACCAGAAGAAGTCAGGCTTCAACAATGCACTCGTGAGTGCTAAACGTCGCGAGTCGATCGCCAGGGCAAATTGAGAAGGAGTACAGAAAGCAGCGTGTGGTGGCCATGGCTAGGGATATCCTGGCAGATCCACATTTCTGCCAGAGCAAGGTTGAAGAGAAAAAGGAAGTTGAAGAAGGGGGCTCGAAAGAAGACAACCCTTTCGCCGAGGAAGAAGCGTCAGTCGTTGAGGAGCTAGAGGATGATGGGACTAGGGGTGTAAACAAGCCAAGTCGAGTTGAGTATTGGCAAGCTCAACTCGAGCTCGTTAACAAAATGCCAAGTTCGAACTTGACTCGAGCTCGATCAAGCTTCAGATTTTGGGCTCGAGCTTGAGCTAGATAAATATTTTACTAGCACGAGCTCGGCTCGATTATGCTCGACTAGGTCACCCAATTCTCTCCCTCTCCCCAATACCGTGCAACCAATACGATTCTTTTTTCTTTCTGCAAATCTAAAACGAAACAACCAAAACCCACAGAAGAAACATGAAGGAGAAGGAGAAGTGTGGCCACAAAATACTAAAATAATTAAATCGATTTCATCATCGAGGTTAAACAACAATAAAACAGAAGGATGCAGCTACCAAAACCCACCTCTGATAGAATCAATTAGTGGCCACTATGGTTCTGGGGAAGGATGGATGTTTTTCCCTTTTTTTTTTCATGTACTGTAGCATGGAATTGCCTCCATTGCTCCAATTAGTGGCTGCCTTTCATGCTGTAAGCATGGAGATATGTTGTAACGCCCCGAATTTTTCATAATTTGATTTTCGGAATTTTTAAAATTTTTATTCCAATTTTACCCTTGAGGAATTCCCGGATTTTTGGACAAGGGAATAAATTATTTTACCTTGGTTATATCGGAATTAAGTCGATAGTATGACAGGTACGGCCTTTGTTTGAGTTTAATCAGGTTTCGGAGTTGAGAATTAAACCTTGAAGTAGTTTCACCGAAACTACGTCGTTTTGAATACTTTTTTTTTTTAAAAAAAAGAAATTACGTTGACCGGGCAGGGGGTTGACCGCGCCTAAGCGGACGACGGGTCGTCCACTAGGGCGGCCAAGCCCTAGCCCGAGTCTTCCTCTTTTCTTCCTCTTTTCTCCTTCTTTTCTCCTTCTCTTCTTTTTCCCCAGCCGCCGTCGATCTTACCTTTCTCTCTCTCTCTCTCTCTCTCTCTCTTCCTCTTCACCCTCACTCTCCCTTTCGTCATCATCAACACCCCATCTTCTTTTTCTCCGGCCGCTGTACCCTCCTATCTTCCTTCTTTACTCACTCACTCGACTTCCTCTCCTCCTTGACGAAACGCGGCCGCCGTCTACCATCACTCCACGCCGCCACCACCACTGTTGCAGAGTGGATTCAGGTCGCCGCCATTGTCGCCTTTGAAACACCTGTGTCCCAATTTTATAATAAAATACTCAAACAAAGGAAATTACCAAAATACCCCTGAAACCCGGGACACGAAAATCAATATCAAAAACAATATCCAAAATCCTCAATAAAAAGAGATGTCATAACAACATAGTCAAACCGGCTTAGCAAGCCTCAAATCAAACCCGGCATCCTGCCGATACATCACCAATACCAAATCCCGGCACATCGCCGATAAAATAATCCAAATTCAAAAGTGACATCTCAATATAAGTCCAATGCAGCGGAAGAACACACAGAGTAAAAATAAGAGAATCAAAACAACATGCATGCCGACTATATGGACCCAACCGGGAGATCAAGCACAGCTACCTGCTGAGATAACCACGTCCGTACTCTGGAGGGATGGTAAGTGACTGCACGCTATCTAAAGTCTGAAAAACAACGTTGGCGATTATGTGAGTCGCCTACTCAGTGAGCAGTATATATCTAATTATGAGAGTGTGCAGATCAGGTCCGAAAGGAAAGCAGAGTAACAAGTCATGCATGCAACATACAACAATCAGTACTAACATGCCAACACAATCAACAGACAATTCATTATTCTCCATCTGTTATGTGTTAAATTTTCTTATTATGATTTATTATTCAGGGCCCCTACTGTGTGCGTCGAGCTCGGTCCCGTCTCATGAGACAACCGGGCATAAGCCCAAATACAACCAGGCACGAAGCCCAATATAACCATAGAGAGAGAGAGAGAGACAGAGAGAAAGAGGGAGGTAGAAAGGGGGAGGTAGAAGGAGGGAGGTAGAAACCGGTCATCACAGACCCACATGCAAATCTGCATAACACTTGCTAACCCGCAAGCAAACCCGAGGGGTATCACTTCCCGCTCGAAACAACCGGTCATCAGCACACAGTAGCCTAACTTCTACTGTACATTATCTTTATCCACAAATTATAAGTCTATGTGTGCCATTAGTTGTGATTAAACAGGGTTGTGTGATAAAACATCTCAAACAGATAACCGGGTCTCCGACCCTCAACACATCACACCAAACACCCAGAATCACATCACATGTTATAAACCATAACACTCCAATCTTCCAGCTCATAAGCAAAAAGTACACTTAGGCACACAATACAGATTACAGCATGTTAACAAACAAGCATGCAACTCAAACAAACCATTCCAACGAGCTCATGCAACAAACATAAAAAGACATATAAAGTCACCTCAACGACGATTGTCCTGTGGAGCCTTTCCCAAAACAGATCCACCAGCTCCCGAGGTAACACCCGTGCCTGATTACCAGCACACACAACAAATTACAAACATAAACAATAAAGACGTGCATGCATACAACTATAATGCTCAACTGAGTTAAACCCGTCCCAAGTTAGTCGACTATGTAATTCCCAGGTCTAAACCCGACTTAATGTTCTCTTCTCCAAAACTCCGAGTAACGGGACCTAATGTTCACCGGGCTTAAGCCCAACTAAGTCCAAAAGTAATTCCCGGGCCTATGGCCCACTCTATATGTCGTTTATGAATCCCCAGCCTAAAGTCCAATCTAAGCCCAATTACAATTTCCGGCCTAAAGCCCACTTCCTTAAGTCCTTAATTAACCAATTAAAGAATTGGGCTCAAAGCCCGTTACTTAAGGTTCAAGTCAATTCGATGTCCAAAGATTCCCGGCCTAAGGTTCTACCTGTGTCGGTATTTACCGGCCTAAGGTTCTACCCGACTCGGTTTCCATTAATCACAATTAAATACATAACCCCAATTCCGAATTATTATTACATGCCATAATTGAATACAAATTATACAACCAAGCAATACCGTTAAGTGCCGGAAATAACACCCAAGTCTTCGCCGGAAAATTCCCGAGCCTTCGCCGGATTCCGGTGAACTTGCCGGAATTCTCCACAAACTGCCAGCAACAATTAAACCCAACAACTTTAAACGATTCCAACACAAACACTCATAAATTCCTTAAACGGGTTATAAGAGAAATTTGTTGAACGGATCTTACGCGGAACAACAGTCGGTTCTACTCGGAATTCCGTCCACTGCCCGGAGTAACACCAACACACCCGAGCTCCAAATCACTGCCGACACACCACCAGAACCACCCCGATTAGCCACCACCACAACACCGTCGAACCGAACCCCGACACGCACCCAACGCCAACAGACACGCACCAGAAACCCCAGGTCGACACCAATACCCGCAATGGCCAACACAAACACAGCCAACAACAACACAAACACCACACAGACCCGCCACCGTCCGACCGCCACAAGACCCACGACAAAAGTACCAACGCAAACCGGAAAGAAAAGTCAAGAGCTGAGTCAAAGGAAAACAAAGGAGAAGACAGAAGAGAAGGCAAGGGACTCACCCGTGCTCGCGGCGGCGGCGACGTGTGTTGGCTCCTTGTTCTCTGCAACCCACGGTGGCGGCGACCCGAGCGAAGACGAGCGCAGAGGACAGGGGCTGATGTGTTGACGAAGACGAGTGGGGAAAAGGAATAGGGAGAGAACGAGAAAGAGAGGATGGGAGGAAGAAAGAAGAGAGAAACGAAGGAGGAGGGAGAGAAGGGAAGGGGTAGGCGGCGGTTTGGAGGTTGAAGAAGAAGAGAAAAAGAAAAATAAGAAAGAAGAAGAAAAGAAAAAGAAAAGATAAAGGAGAGGGGGTGTGGCCGGCTAGGGTTTGACACACCAAGCCAAAACGACGTCGTGTCGTTTAGCTTGGTGCGGTCAACCCGCCCGTTGACCAGCAGCTTTGTTTTTTTTTTTTTCCTATTCCAAAACGACGTAGTTTTGGGGAAACTACTTCAAAAACTTAATTCTCAACCCCGAAACCCGATTAAACTCCAACAAAAGCCGAACCAGTCATACCATCAACTTAATTCCCTTATAACCAAGGTAAGATAATTTATTTCCTTGTCCAAAAATCCAAAAATTCCTCAAGGGCAAAATTGGAATAAAAATTTTGAAAAATTCCGAGAAAATCAAATTATGAAAATCCGGGGCGTTACAGCCTTGGTCGGGTAAGCTTCCGACCTGCTTTCCCTCTTCCTCTTTTAATTTCTTTTTCTTCTCGGGTTCGGATTTTCTTCTTGGCTTATCTGTTGGTTGTTGTTTACGGTGGTGTGGTCTTGGGTGTGGCTGTTTGCGGGTGCGGTGGCTGATAACGGGATCGATGGTGGTGTACGGCGGCGATGGTTGCAGGTGATGTTGAGGGTTTCTCAATAGTGACGCGCGGGTGGTGTTGTCCATGGGTTTTTGGGCGGTGTTTTCCTTCTGGAGTTGCCGTGGCTGATAGTTGGTTGTAGTGCTCGGATTTGGGTGTGGACGGATTCCGGGCAGAGTGGCCTGATTTTTCCGGGTAGGAATTCCTTATCACAGCTCATTATTAACTCGTATTTTTTGGTTGTGTTGTGTTGGTGTTGAATATGGTTTTGGGATTGTGGCAGAATAGTTGGAATTTGTTTCTGGTGGCTTTGGGTGTTTTCCGGCGAGGTTCACCAGAATCCGGCGAAGGCTCGGGAATTTTCCGGCGAAGCTCGGGAATTTTCCAACGAAGGCTCGGGTTCTTATTCCGGTATTTAACGGTATTACCGATGTTGTGTAATTTGTGTTCATTCATGGCATGTACTTATAATTTCGGATTGGGTTATGTATTATTGTTAATGTACATAATTGAAATCGAGAACGGGAAATATGTGGAATAAAACCGGGAATTTACCGACACGGGTAGAACCATAGGCCGGGAGCATTTAGGCTCGGGTTGACCTTGGATTTAAGTAACGGGCTTCGAGCCCAATTTCATACTTGGTGATTAAGGACTTAAGGAAGTGGGCCTTAGGCCCGGAAATTGAATTTGGACTTAGATTGGGCTTTAGGCCGGAAACTCGTAAAGAACATAATGAGTGGGCCATAGGCCGGGGAACTACTTATGGACTTAGTTGGGCTTAAGCCCGGTGAACCTTAGGTGCCGATACTCGGAGTTTAGGGGAGAGAACATTTTTCCGGGCTTAGACCCGAAAGTCACGTAGATGGCTAGTTAGGGTCGGGTTTAACTCGGTTGAGCATTTAGTGATCATGCATGCACGTTTTTATTGTGATTGTTGTAATTTGTTGTATGTGCCGATATTCAGGCACGGGTAACACCTTGGGAGCTGGAGGATCTGTTCTGGGAAAGGCTCCACAGGACAATCGTTGTTGAGGTGACTTTATACGTCTTTTTATGTTTGTATGCATGAGCTTGTTGGAATGGTCTGTTTGAGTTGCATGCCTGTTTGCTAACATGCTGTAATCCGTATTGTGTGCCTATGTCTTACTGTTTGCTTTTGAGCTTGAATTGTTGGATTGTTATGGTGAAAACATGTGGTGTGATTTTGGGTAATTGTGTGATGTGCTGTGGGTTGGAGACCCGGATATTTGACTGAGATGAGAATACACACAACCCTGTTAAATCACGATTCTTGGCACACATAAACTCATAATTTGTGAATAAAGATAATGTACAGTAGAAGATAGGCTACTGTGTGCTGATGACCGGTTGGTTCGAGCGGGAAGTGATACCCCTCGGGTTTGCTTGCGGGATAGTAAGTGTTATGCGGATTTGCATATGGGTCTGTAATGACCAGTTCTACCTCCCTCCTTCTACCTCCCCCTTTCTACCTCCCTCTTTCTCTCTATCTGTCTCTCTCTCTCTATGGATATGTTGGGCTTCATGCCTGGTTTTATTTGGGCTTATGCCTGGTTGTCTCATGAGACGGGACCGAGCTCGACGCACACAATAGGGGGGCCTGAATAATAAATTATAATAAGAAAACTTAACACACAACAGATGGAGAATAATGAACTGTTTGCTTGAATGTCTTGGCATGTTAGTACTGGTTGTTGTATGTTTTTCTTACTTGTCTTGTTACTCTTCTTTCCTTTCGAAGTTGTTTCTGCACACCTACATAATTAGATTTATACTGCTCACTGAGTAGGCGACTCACATAATCGCCAACGTTGTTTTTCAGACTCATAGATAGCGTGCCGCCTCTTTCTTCTTTTCCCAGAGTACGGACGTGGTTATTTCAGCAGGTAGCTGTGCTTGATCTCCCGGATGGATCCATAGAGTCGACATGCATACTGTTTTTTTTTCTCTTATTTTTACTCCGTTTATCTTTCCGCTGCATTGGATTTTATTGAGATGTCACTATTGATTTTTGATTACTTTATCGGCGGGTTGCCGGAATTTAGTATTTGATGATGTATCGGCAGGATGCCGGGTTGATTTGAGGCTTAGTAAGCCGGTTTTGTGTTTGCTCTTTATGACATCTCGGAATATTAAGGATTTCTTTCCTGATATTGTTTTGGTATTTGATTTCGTGTCCTGGGTTTCAGGGGTGTTTTGGTAATTTCCTTGTTTGAGTATTTTACTTGTAAAATGGGACACGGGTGTTTCAGCATGGTAGCGGAGCAGGCTTCAGACCCTTGGTTTTAAAAGTGTTTTAAAACTTTGCTTTCAAAGTGAATTATGTGTTTAAGCCTGTTCCCGGATTTATGGTTTTATGGTGTTTTGACTCATTTGCATTCATATAGGCGTTGATATGGATCACCAGGGGCAGCACAATGCTGAGGATGACGCCGCTACTCATGTCTCCGACAATGTGTCGGTGATGCAGGTTCCCATTGGTCAGGGGAACAATAATGCAGCAGAGAATAATGCTGCAGGTGGAGGTGGACAGAATGTCGTACCACCTGTTGTGGACCCAGCGTTCCAGTAGTATCAGGCTTTCTTGCAGTGACAGCAGTTCCAGCAGCAGCAGCAGGGTGCCCAGCCAGTAGCACCTGCTGCGGGAGGTGGTATGGAGAGTGGGTATAAGCACATGGACAAGTCTGCAGTGAAGGAATTCTCAGGTGAAGAGGGCAAAGCCAAGGAGTTTGATGATTGGTTTCGCCAGGTGGAGAATGTTCTGGAGAAGTTCACCTGTGCACCTGAGCAGAGGGCCCGATTTGCGGCAGACAAGTTCACAGGGTATGCATTGACTTGGTGGCAGGAACTTGTGGCCGACCTACCAAAGCCTGTGGAGATGCCTTGGGAGGATTTCAAGGAGAAATTCTACAAGGAGTTTCTTACTGTTGGTTTTCTGGAGGAGCAGAAGAAACATTTTCTTGAGGTGAAGCAGGGTCTAGATGAGACTGTGTCTGCTTTCAGGATTCGGTACAACATCCTTCTCTCTTATGCTAGGGAGTTTGTGCCCGATGAGGTGACCAAGTGTAGGCGGTTTGTTAACGGCTTACGTACAGAGTTGGCGTTAGCTGTGGCTGGTGGAGGGCACAAGACTTGGGAGGCAGTTTGTGCGGCTGCTTTTGATGCTGAGAGAGTTCAGTTGATCGGGAAGGAGGCTCGGGCAGCCGAGCAGAGGAAGCAGTCATCTGCTTCAGGACAGAAGAGGCAGTTTTCTGATGCCGCTGGTGCAGATTATTCTGGTGGTCAGAATTCTTCTTATCAGGGTCCGAAGAAGTCCCGAGGGCAGGGTTATCAAGGTGGACCAGGCAGATCCTCAGGAGGACGGTCCTATCAGTCTGGCTCTCAGGGATGGGGTTTCTCGGCACGGTTCTCGGGTACATGCTGGTATTGCAATAAGCCGGGACACCAGAAGTCATCTTGCTACAGGTGGATGAAGGATAATGGTGGCAGTGGTTCCCAGTATACAGTACAGAGTTCCGTGGCTAGTGGTGCTGTTTCTTTTGGTCCGAACAGGGGTGGCGGACAGCAGGGTCGAGGTCGTGGAGGTTCTGGAGCTCCGAACCGTGGGGGTGCGACTCAGTCTGCTGCAGCTCCTAGGGTTTATGCCATCACCCGGGAGGAGCCTGCTGATGCTGCAGAGGTCGTAGCAGGTACCTTTATGGTTTTTGGTCAGTTTGCACATGCTTTAATTGATCCTGGTTCAACACATTCTTTTGTATCACGTGCATTCATGACTACTCATAACATAGAGGATGATAACCTTAATAGACCCCTAAGAGTCCGTTTACCCACTGGAGAAATAGTAGTTGTTGATCGGGTTTGTAGAGATGTATCGATAGAGTATCATATTGAGAGTTTTCCTTCTGATCTTGCTGTCATGGATTTGGGAGAGTTTGATGTTATCTTAGGCATGGACTGGTTGTCCAGACACCAAGCAGTAGTTGATTGTCGGGCCAGGGAGGTATCCTTATCTTCTTTGTTGGGGCGTAGATTGGTGTTTGTTGGGGAGCGAAGAGCCCTATCGGCGTGCTGTATCTCGGCCATCCAAGCTTTCATGATGATTCGAGAGGGTTGTGATGCTTTTCTAGCTCATGTGGTCGATTCTTGGGTACCAGTACCTGGAGTGGAGGATATTCCTATTGTTCGGGAGTTTCCCGATGTATTTCCTGATGATTTACCTGGGTTGCCTCCGGAGCGGGAGGTGGAGTATACAGTTGACTTGGTACCGGAAGTTGCACCTATTTCTATACCGCCCTACAGGATGGCTCCAGCAGAACTTCAGGAGTTGAAGAAACAACTGGAGGAGTTGTTGGATAAGGGTTTCATTAGACCGAGCATCTCACCTTGGGGTGCCCCGGTCTTATTTGTGAAGAAGAAGGATGGCAGTATGCGGATGTGTGTAGACTATAGGCAGTTGAACAAGGTGACTGTGAAGAACAAGTATCCTTTGCCTAGGATCGATGACTTGTTCGATCAGTTGCAGGGTGCATCTGTGTTCTCAAAGATTGACTTGCGATCTGGTTACCATCAGAGCAAGACATACCGAAGACTGCATTCCGCACTCGGTATGGTCATTATGAGTTTGTGGTTGTTCCTTTTGGTCTGACGAATGCACCGGCAGTGTTCATGTGTATGATGCAGCAGGTCTTCCATGAATTTCTGGACCGGTTTGTGGTAGTGTTCATTGATGACATCTTGGTCTACTCGAGTAGTAAGGTCGAACATGAGGACCACTTGAGACAGGTTTTGCAGAGGTTGAGAGAAGAGCAGCTCTATGCCAAGCTCAGCAAGTGTGAGTTTTGGTTGGATGAGGTCGCATTTCTTGGGCATATTGTGTCCGGTGAGGGCATTAAGGTGGATCCGGCCAAGATTAAGGCAGTCATGGATTGGGAGCCACCGAAGAGTGTATCAGAGAAACGGAGTTTTCTTGGACTTGCTGGTTACTACCGGATGTTCATTGAGGGTTTTTCCTTAATAGCGGGTCCCATGACTAAGCTGTTGAGGAAAGACTGTGCTTTTGTTTGGGATGACCGTTGTCAGAAGAGTTTTGAGGAGTTGAAGAGTCGGTTGACTTCGGCACCGGTTTTGACTGTTCCGAGACCCGAAGTGGAGTACACGGTGTTCAGTGATGCTTCTGGTCTGGGCTTGGGATGTGTCTTGATGCGGGTGATTGCTTATGCCTCCAAGCAGTTGAGAACTCACGAGAGGAACTATCCGACCCATGATCTGGAGTTAGCTGCTGTGATCTTTGCTTTGAAGATCTGGAGACACCATCTATACGGTGAGAAGTGTCGGATTTTTACGGACCACAAGAGTTTGAAGTACATCATGACCCAAAGGGAGCTTAATATGAGGTAGAGACGCTGGATTGAGCTTCTGAAGGATTATGATTGTACTATTGAGTACCATCCAGGCAAGGCCAATGTTGTTGCAGATGCATTGAGCCGGAAGAGAGTGGTTTCTGCAGATGAGCACTCAGTTTCTTATGCTTTGCCTTCCTTGGTGGAGCTGAGGTCGTTGGATGCACAGTTGGAGGTGGATGTTACTGGGGCGTTGCTTGCCAGTTTGAGCATCCGGCCGACCTTGAGGGATAAGATAATGGAGTTACAGTATGGTGATCCTCATTTAGCAGAGTTGCGGGATAAGGCTCTCGGTGGAGAGAGTTCTAGTTTCTATGTCCAGGAGGATGGTGCTTTGATGACCGGTGATCGGTTGTGTGTTCCGGATGTTGATGATTTGAGGAGATGGATCATGGATGAACCGCATAATGCGACGCATGCTATGCATCCGGGTAGCACCAAAATGTACCAGAACTTGAAGAGTCATTATTGGTGGCCCGGGATGAAGAAGGATGTTGCGGAGTTTGTGGGCCGTTGTATGACTTGTCAGCAGGTGAAAGCCGAGCATCAGGCTCCTGCCGGCAAGTTGAGATCTTTGACCATTCCGTAGTGGAAGTGGGAGCATATTGCTATGGATTTTGTGATCGGGTTACCGAGGACCCGGGGTCGACATGATGCCATCTGGGTCATTGTTGACAGGTTGACCAAGTCAGCTCATTTCCTACCGATTCAGCAGACGGATACAATGGATAAGCTGGCGAGGTTGTATGTTTCGGTTATTGTCCGTCTACATGGAGTTCCACTATCCATTGTGTCGGACAGGGATCCGAGGTTTACTTCCCACTTCTGGAAGAGTTTGCAGTCAGCTTTGGGTACTAAGCTGAATTTCAGTACTGCATTCCATCCGCAGACCGATGGGCAGTCAGAGAGGACTATTCAGACACTGGAGGATATGCTTAGAGTCTGTGTGCTCAATTTTAGTGGTTCTTGGGATGAGACATTATCGTTCGTTGAGTTTGCTTATAACAACGGGTATCACTCCAGTATCGGTATGGCGCCATATGAGGCTTTGTATGGGCGGAAGTGCCGTAGTCCGATCTGTTGGGATGAGGAAGGTCTGAGACAGGTGATTGGTCTGGACCTAGTCCAGGAGACTGTTGATCAGATCGAGGTGGTTAAGCAGTGCATGAGAGCTGCTCAAGACCGGTAAAGGAGTTTTGCCGATAAGCATCGTCGGGAGATGGAGTACAATGTAGGTGACAAAATTTTCCTCCGTGTTGCTCCCTGGAGGGGTGTTATCCGGTTTGGGAGGAAGGGCAAGTTGAGCCCTCGTTATATTGGTCCTTATGAGATCATGGAGCGGATTGGTCCGCTGGCCTACAGGTTGGCTTTACCGGAGGAGCTGTCGCGCATACATGATGTATTCCATGTTTCCATGCTGAGTCGTTATCGGTCTGATCCTAGTCATGTTGAATCCCCGACAGAGGTGGAGGTTTCTGAGGATTTGACCTATGTGGAGGAGCCGGTTGAGATTCTAGCTCGGGAGGAGCGACAGTTGAGGAGTCGAGTTATTCCGATGGTTCGGGTTAGATGGAACCGTCATTCTCCGAATGAGGCTACTTGGGAGGTTGAGTCCTATATGCGGGAGCAGTATCCCCATTTGTTTTGATGTTTCTTATTTTGTAATTTCGAGGATGAAATTTGCTTAAGTGGGGTAGAACTGTAACGCCCCGAATTTTTCATAATTTGATTTTCGGAATTTTCTGAATTTTTTTTCCAATTTTACCCTTGAGGAATTCTCGGATTTTTGGACAAGGGAATAAATTATTTTACCTTGGTTATATCGGAATTAAGTCGATAGTATGACAGGTACGGCCTTCGTTGGAGTTTAATCGGGTTTCGGAGTTGAGAATTAAACCTTGAAGTAGTTTCACCGAAACTACGTCGTTTTGAATACTGTTTAAAAAGAAAAAAAAAAGAAATTACGTTGACTGGGCAGGGGGTTGACCGCGCCTAAGCGGACGACGGGTCGTCCACTAGGGCGGCCAAGCCCTAGCCCGAGTCTTCCTCTTTTTTTCCTCTTTTCTCCTTCTTTTCTCCTTCTCTTCTTTTTCCCCAACCGTCGTCGATCTTACCTTTCTCTCTCTCTCTCTCTCTCTCTCTTCCTCTTCACCCTCACTCTCCCTCTCGTCATCATCAACACCCCATCTTCTTTTTCTCCGGCCGCTGTACCCTCCTATCTTCCTTCTTTACTCACTCACTCGACTTCCTCTCCTCCTTAACGAAACACCGCCGCCGTCTACCATCACTCCACGCCGCCACCACCACTGTTGCAGAGTGGATTCAAGTCGCCGCCGTTGTCGCCTTGGTCGGGTAAGCTTCCAACCTGCTTTCCCTCTTCCTCTTTTAATTTCTTTTTCTTCTCGGGTTCGGATTTTCTTCTTGGCTTATGTGTTGGTTGTTGTTTACGGTGGTGTGGTCTTGGATGTGGCTGTTTGCGGGTGCGGTGGCTGATGACGGGATCGATGGTGGTGTACGGCGGCGATGGTTGCAGGTGATGTTGAGGGTTTCTCAATAGTGACGCGCGGGTGGTGTTGTCCACGGGTTTTTGGGCAGTGTTTTCCTTCTGGAGTAGTCGTGGCTGATAGTTGGTTGTGGTGCTCGGATTTGGGTGTGGACGGATTCCGGGCAGAGTGGCCTGATTTTTCCGGGTAGGAATTCCTTACCACAGCTCATTACTAACTCGTATTTTTTGGTTGTGTTGTGTTGGTGTTGAATATGGTCTTGGGATTGTGGCAGAATAGTTGGAATTCGTTTCTGGTGGCTTTGGGTGTTTTTCGGCGAGGTTCATCGGAATCCGGCGAAGGCTCGGGAATTTTCCGGCGAAGCTCGGGAATTTTCCGGCGAAGGCTCAGGTTCTTATTCCGGCATTTAACGGTATTACTGATATTGTGTAATTTGTGTTCATTCATGGCATGTACTTATAATTTCGGATTGGGTTATGTATTATTGTTAATGTACATAATTGAAATCGAGAACGGGAAATATGTGGAATAAAACCGGGAATTTACCGACACGGGTAGAACCATAGGCCGGGAGCATTTGGGCTCGGGTTGACCTTGGATTTAAGTAACGGGCTTCGAGCCCAATTTTATACTTGGTGATTAAGGACTTAAGGAAGTGGGCCTTAGGCCCGGAAATTGAATTTGGACTTAGATTGGGCTTTAGGCCGGAAACTCGTAAAGAACATAATGAGTGGGCCATAGGCCCGGGAACTACTTATGGACTTAGTAGGGCTTAAGCCCGGTGAACCTTAGGTCCCGATACTCGGAGTTTAGGGGAGAGAACATTTTTCCGGTCTTAAACCCGAAAGTCACATAGATGGCTAGTTAGGGTCGGGTTTAACTCGGTTGAGCATTTAGTGATCATGCATGCACATTTTTATTGTGATTGTTGTAATTTGTTGTGTGTGCTGGTATTCAGGCACGGGTAACACCTCGGGAGCTGGAGGATCTGTTCTGGGAAAGGCTCCACAGGACAATCGTCGTTGAGGTGACTTTATACGTCTTTTTATGTTTGTATGCATGAGCTTGTTGGAATGGTCTGTTTGAGTTGCATGCTTGTTTGCTAACATGCTGTAATCCGTATTGTGTGCCTATGTCTTACTGTTTGCTTTTGAGCTTGAATTGTTGGATTGTTATGGTGATAACATGTGGTGTGATTTTGGGTAATTGTGTGATGTGCTGTGGGTTGGAGACCCGGATATTTGACTGAGATGAGAATACACACAACCCTGTTAAATCACGATTCTTGGCACACATAAACTCATAATTTGTGAATAAAGATAATGTACAGTAGAAGATAGGCTACTGTGTGCTGATGACCGGTTAGTTCGAGCGGGAAGTGATACCCCTCGGGTTTGCTTGCGGGATAGCAAGTGTTATGCGGATTTGCATATGGGTCTGTAATGACCGGTTCTACCTCCCTCCTTCTACCTCCCCCTTTCTACCTCCCTCTTTCTCTCTGTCTCTCTCTCTCTCTCTATGGATATGTTGGGCTTCGTGCCTGGTTTTATTTGGGCTTATGCCTGGTTGTCTCATGAGACGGGACCGAGCTCGACGCACACAGTAGGGGGCCCTGAATAATAAATTATAATAAGAAAACTTAACACACAACAGATGGATAATAATGAACTGTTTGCTTGAATGTCTTGGCATGTTAGTACTGGTTGTTGTATGTTTTGCTTACTCGTCTTGTTACTCTTCTTTCCTTTCGAAGTTGTTTCTGCACACCTACATAATTAGATTTATACTGCTCACTGAGTAGGCAACTCACATAATCGCCAACGTTGTTTTTCAGACTCATAGATAGCGTGCCGCCTCTTTCTTCTTTTCCCGGAGTACGGACGTGGTTATCTCAGCAGGTAGCTGTGCTTGATCTCCCGGTTAGATCCATAGAGTCGACATGCATACTGTTTTGTTTCTCTTATTTTTACTCCGTTTATCTTTCCGCTGCATTGCATTTTATTGAGATGTCACTATTGATTTTTGATTACTTTATCGGCGGGTTGCCGGAATTTAGTATTTGATGATGTATCAGCAGGATGCCGGGTTGATTTGAGGCTTAGTAAGCCGGTTTTGTGTTTGCTCTTTATGACATCTCGGAATATTAAGGATTTCTTTCCTGATATTGTTTTGGTATTTGATTTCGTATCCTTGGTTTCAGGGGTGTTTTGGTAATTTCCTTGTTTGAGTATTTTACTTGTAAAATGGGACACGGGTGTTTCATATGTGGTTGATATCCCCATCGTAAGGGGTGGAAGAGGGGTGTTTGTTGCCGCCAAAGAGGAGAGAGTTGCTGACTTGGGCTAGTGATTATATGTGGGAAAGTTTTCAATTGATAAAGAATGATACTAAGTTTTTAGAACAAATAGATTAAGTGTAGCTCTTCGTCTTCTCTTCCGCTAGCATTTCACACAACGAGATTCTATTTAGGAAGGGAGTGAGATGTTGGATTTTGATCCAATAGTTAAATCAAAATAAAAATAATATATGGACTTTTATGTAATAGTCTATTAGATAAATAATTATTTGGACTTTGGTCCAATTAGTTATTTAAGTACTCCATTAGGATTTCTTATGACTTAATGGATTAGTGTCTATAAATAGATACATTATGGTATTGATACAAACACAACACCCAACATAGAGAAATTATTTTTTATTCTCTTTCTCCTCTTAAAGCCAAAATTCCTAACTAGTTCTCTAGGATTTTTGGTAATTGTAATTCTCTTGTGAAGAATTATTTGCTCCTACCTTGTGTGGATTACTTATGGAGGTGATACTAAAGAGAGGATCATTGTAGTTTACAACAACCAAGTGAACGAGTGATAAGAAGAGTTCTTTTCATATTTGCTGCAATCTTCGGTATTAGTGTAAGTACTAAATACCCTCTCTGATATATGTTCAATTTATGTTATGGAATCAATCTACATAAATACCGTTGCGCAATTAAATTATTTACTCCATTTGATTTCATCAATGGTAGCGGAGCCTGGTTACCAATTAATTAAACATTATGATTTATATATTTAATAGGTAGTTCGGCAATAGTATCCTAATGGTTGAGTACCCGATTCTCAATATATGAGATATAATGCTGAAATAAATTTTAATATGATTATTGTATTGGTTTTGTTTTTCATAACGTTTTGCGAAATCTTCGTTTTTAATAAGTTTGTCGAATTCGTAGAAACCAATGGGACTTGTTTTATTGCACACGACAGATTGACTAGGCATAACATATTTACTAAAAATATAGTTATGCGTTATGCGAGTTTTGTGAAACGAAAAACAAATTGGATCTGTTTCAAATTCAATTTTGACAACTTGACTAAAACAAATTAAAGTTGTTTCAAATTCAATGATATTAATCGGCCAAAAGTGTTTTTTTTTATATCTGCGAAAATTTTGTCGATTATGTTTGTTTTTCTTTTAATTAAAAGAATTTTGTTTCAAAAGATAAATATGAGGCATGAAATAAAAAAATCCTAAGAGTTAGGATTTTATCGTAGATGATCCTAGTTTGAATTACTCAAGGCAAATACAGTCTTAATATGATTAGGTCGTCCAAACATAGATTATTGCAATTATTGTCATATGCCTATAACTGATATTAAAAGGTTATTCTTATTTTTGAAATAAATAGTTTTTTTATTTTATTATTCACGAAATCAGTAAAATATTTGTCTTTATATTTATGAGATCAATATTGTTAATAAATGCAAACAGTTTTATCTTCCTTTTATGTTAATAAGATTAACTTAAGAAATATGATAATAATTAGGTGCCCTATGCTAGAGAGAGAGAGGGGGGGGGGGGGGGGTGAATAGTGTTTTTGGGACGAAAGTAAAAATTTGCAGGAAATTAATGCGAAATTGAAAGAATAGGGACACACCAAAATTTATGCTGGTTCACACACACAACTTGTGTAGCTAATCCAGTCCTCCGAGAGACTCTCTCGAAGATTTCACTATCCAAGTTAAGCTTCTGGGTGCTTAACAAACCGTTTACAGACCTAAAGCTCGAGTCACACGAAACTCTCCTTACTTGCTTGATGGTACCTCACTTCAAGACTTCTCTCACAGAAAGAAAGACACTCTTCCTATGAATTTGCTACAAGGGAACAATCCTCCCTTAAGGTGTATAACAACACTTGAAATCACTCAAACAAAAGCTCTCTCAGAAGAGTGGATATGAGTAACAAATAAGCTCTATAAAGGCAACTCTCAATTCTGAAGAATATTGGCTCATAAAAATGTTTATGAATGTAAAACAATGAATGCTTAAGTTGTAGAGAGTTGATTGATTATTTAAACAGAGGTGCAATAACTCTATTTATATGTCTCAAAACGTGTATGACCGTTGTGGAATCAATCCAATACACCTTTAGACAAAACAGCATGGGGAGTTGAAAAAGGTGTCTGCTCACAATGGCACAACATCGATGTTTAGATATAGAACATCGATGTTTTACCCAGTAAATTTCAAAATTTGGGCTAACGGTCATGAGAACATCGATGGTTCATGATTGAACATCGATATTGTGACAGCTAATATGAATTATTAAGTCTAACGGTCACTAAAACATCGATGTTTGCCATGGGAACATCGATGTTTTGGAACACTGCCAAAACAAATTAAAGACAAGCATCATGGGAACATCGATGTCTTAATGCAGAACATCGATGTTTGATGTTGGAACATCGATATTTACCATTTGGACATCGATGTTCTGAGGCTCTGCCAAGGTTCTAAAGAAAACCAATTGATGGAACATCGATGTCTTAAATTGGAACATCGATGCTCTGATGCTGCAAAAGATTTTAAGTGCAACGGTCACAAGAATATCAATGTTTGGGAAGCCAACATCGATGTTCTGAGCTACTGCCTGTTTTCTAAAAAATTGTTAGGCAGGAACATCGATGTTGAAAACATGAACATCGATGTTCAATACTCAAAAATCATTTTGTGTTTGAAAGGATGCTATTTGATGCATATGTAAAATTGATTTTGTTTTGAGCCAATGTCTTAGAAGAATTGAGTGTTTTACCCTTGTACATTTTGTGTTCCTAACTCTTCTTGCTTAGTACTTCAATTCTTGTGCTTTTTTCTCTTTAGACCTTTGCTCTTGATTGATTTCTTTTTGCTTCAAGATTGTCATCAATTGAGTCAAGGTTGGTTTGTCAATATCAAAATCCTGAAATAAGACAAGGAGGCATGAGTTCTAACAATTTCTCCCTTTTTGATAATGACAAACAAATAGGAGTATATGCCAAATTTATAAGTTCAAAATTAGGATTTAGTATGCACCAAGTTTTATGAATTCATAAGTGAGGTTAATTCCCCCTAAGTTTTTCAAGCTATGATTCCCCCTAACTTGGTGCATATTTCTTGGTGCATATACTTCTACTTATCTTCCCCCTTTTGGCATTAGCAAAAAGAAATAGCAATATGAAACATATTATTGAATTGAAAAGGACACAAAGAGAATAAGAGATAAGAGTTTAGAAAGTTGAGCTTGCACTCCCATCGTCATTATCATCATCGTCATTAGTTTGTTCCTCTTCTGCGCCTTCTTCACCATCATCTCCTTCTCGACCATCCTCAACATCCATTGGATCTTCTTCCACAGGTTCAGTGTAGTCCTCATCATCATCATCACCTTCATCTTCAAAATTATAGCCATGAAGTGTGGTGTGATAGGGGGGAGGATTGTAGTTCACACGGGCAAAGTAAGATCGAAGAGAGTGGCCTTGTCTTTGCACTTCCACGTCAATCCTCTCTATTGCTCGACCCATACTAGTCATGCTTAATTGAAGGCCGTGGATGGAGTCTGCAATGGACTCAAGAGTGACTTTGGAGGTGCGGCGTCGAGAAGCGGCAGTACGGGAGCTTTCTGCTTGAGCAGTCCTTGGAGCTTGCTCGGAAGTTTGGCCGGTCCTTGGTTCTGCCACAGATTTTCTGCTGTGAAACGTGGCATCACTGATTGTCCAAAGTTTTGAGTGAGGAACCTGTACACCAATGCGAGCATTGACACCTGCATTCAACAAAATGCGCACTACCAGGAAGGCATATGGTAGGGGATTGTCAGGAAATGTGATTGGATAGTCTGTCATGTGCATAAGTACAAATCTAGCCCAATTAATTGGTGCATGGTGAAGGATGGCATGAAGCACTTTCATATCTTCAATGGATATGATTGTGTGGTTTCCATCTCTTGGCTTGATGACCCGGGTGAGAAGGTAGAAGAGAAGTCGGTACTCTGAGTTGATTGTCTGAATGGTTGGCCTCCCGGAACTGTGACGAACAAGGGTTGTGAAGCCAAGCTCATTCAGAAAGGGTGGTTCATGGATTGTGGCCCAATGATCACCGCCATAGGATGCAATATCGTCTCCCTGAAAAGGCAACCCAGCAACCGTCCCGAAATCCTCCAACGTCATGTTGATGGATACTCCATTGACGTGAGCAGTTAGGTTATCACCATCTCGGCGAAGGGTGGAGTAGAAGGCCCGTACAAAGTCGGCACTGAATTGAAGAAGACAGAAGGTCACGAACTCCCATAATCCCGATGCTCGAAGAAGGGGCTCCAGCACTGTGTAATTCTTCATGTTTGGGTAAATCATCGGAAGATATCGAGGGGTTGCAATGAGCTGCTTGGAGAAGTGAGACACAAAGTTTTGAAGGTCAGCTCGGGAAGAGAACCAAATTGAGGTGCCTTCCACGGCATAGTGTGGAGCTGAGCTGGAAGAGCCTCCTCTTTGCTTTGATGGTCTCTCCTTAGCGGGAGATTTTCCTTCGGAAGTTTTCTTCCCACCTGCCATACTTGTGAAAAAGAATGAGTAGGAGAATGGAGTTTGAGAGAAAATGTTGAATGATGGACAATAGGGAGTGTATAAAATGAGAGAGGGAGGCATCACTTATATAGGGGAGCAAAAAATAGAGCCGTTGTAGTCCTTTCAACAGGCTCCAACGGCTAGTTAACGGCTATGTTTTTTTTAAAGCATAACGGCTAAACATCAATGTCTGGTCCAAAACAACATCGATGTTTAGGCTCTCCAACGGCTATATTTTTGAAATTTTAACGGTCAAACATCGATGTTCTGGTTGAAGACATCGATGTTTGACTCCCCAACGGCTATATTTTTGAAAAGTAAGAGCGAAACATCGATGTTCATATGTTCAACATCGTTGTTGTGGAGCCTCTGGACACAATCTGAAATGCCGCCAATCGAGACAACTTCGATGTTTAATTGTGAGAACATCGATGTTTCAGACTACTGGTTAAAAAAAAATCTAAGACGTAATGACAGAACATCGATGTCTTACCTGTAAGCATCGATGCTTAAAACTACTGGGAAAGAGAGGGTACTTACGGAACATCGATGTTTAAGCATGCTGGTTAAAGACTTGTTTGTCACATGAGACAAACATCGATGTTTGGCGTAGACATCGATGTTCTAAGCTACTGGTTGAAAAAGGTATGATCTGTAGTCCACTCAACATCGATGTTTTCTCCTCAACATCGATGTTGTACAGCCTCGGATCCAGTCTTGTATAGTCCAAACATCGATGTTTTGGTGGGCAACATCGATGTTGAGCAGTCTCGGCATCCTTATTCCCCCTGTCTTTTTGCTTAAATGAGGTGTACCTGCAAGATAACTTAGAGTACACTCCGACGCTCAAGTCAGTAAAGAATTAATACGATAAAACCAAAAAAAAAAATGCACAAATTAGATCAATGTTGAGTCAAGTATTCCTAGTTCATTTCGAATTCGGAAGAACGACTCTTTCTCTAAGGGTTTCGTGAAAATATCGGCTAGTTGAAATTTTGTGTCCAAAAATTCAATAGCTATGTCTCCCTTGAGAACATGATCTCTGATAAAGTGATGTCTAATGTCAATATGTTTAGTCCTTGAGTGTAAGATTGGATTCTTAGTTAGACTTATGGCACTAGTATTGTCACACCTAAGAGGAATGTGATTGATGTGAAGAGCATATTCCTCTAGTTGTTGTTTCATCCAAATGATTTGAGCACAACAACTACCAGATGCAATGTATTCCGCCTCGGTGGTTGGTAAGGCTACACTAGCTTGTTTCTTACTAAACCAAGAAACTAAGGAGCTGCCGAGTAAGTGACAAGTTCCACTAGTACTCTTACGATCTAGTTTGCATCCTGCAAAGTCTGAGTTGGAATAGCCCATGAGTTGAAGTGTAGAACCTTTAGGATACCATAGTCCAACATTAATTGTGCCTATTAGGTATTTCATAATTCTTTTATTTGCCTTAAGATGAGACTCTTTAGGGCATGCTTGATACCTAGCACATAAACAAACGCTAAACATAATGTCTGGCCTACTTGCAGTTAAGTAGAGAAGGGATCCGATCATACCTCGATACTTTTTGACCTCAACTTCCTTACCTTTCTCATCCTTGTCTAGATGTTCAGAAGTGCTCATTGGTGTGGCCATTTCCTTTAATCCGTCCATTTCAAACCGCTTAAGCAATTCCTTGCAATACTTTGATTATGAGATGGATGTGCCTTCCTTCATTTGTTTGACTTGCAGGCCCAAAAAAGGTCAATTCTCCCATCATGGACATCTCAAATTCGCTGGTCATCATAGCAGAGAATTCCTTGCACAAGGATATGTTAGTAACACCGAAAATGATGTCATCTACATAAATTTGTACTAAGAGGATGTCATTGTTTTTACTTTTAATAAAGAGTGTAGTGTCAACCTTCCCCCCTTTTGAACCCATTGTCCAAAAGAAATTTGCTCAAGCGTTCATACCAAGCTCTAGGAGTTTGCTTAAGACCGTAGAGTGCTTTCTTAAGTTTGAAGACATGATCAGGAAATGCATGTTCTTCAAAGCCTGGGGGTTGATTAACATACACTTCTTCTTGAATAAAGCCATTTGGAAATACACTTTTAACATCCATTTGATACAATTTAAAGTTCATTGATGATGCAAATGCAAGCAATAAGCGAATGGCTTCTAATCGTGCAACGGGTGCATATGTTTCTTCAAAATCGATTCCCTCTTCTTGATTATAACCTTTAGCTACTAACCTAGCTTTGTTTCTAGTTATTGTGCCATTTTCATCTAATTTATTTCTAAACTCCCTTTTCGTACCAATTATTGTATGATCAATGGGCCTTGGAACCAATTTCCAAAATTCATTACGTTTGAATTGGTTTAGCTCTTCTTGCATAGCCAAGGTCCAATGTTCATCATTAATTGCTTCAGAAATGGTTGTAGGCTCAATTTGTGAAACAAATGCCATGTGACCTACAGTATCTCTAAGGGAATTACGAGTACTTACACCGCGGTTGATATCACCAATTACCGTTTCAAGAGGATGGTCTTTCGATTCTCGCCATCCTCTAGGAAGTTCTTGGTTGACATCAACCGTTGTTCCTTCCGCGTTTGCACTGTCTTGGTGAGAAGACAATTCCGCAGGGGTGTTTCCTTCTTTGGGTAAGTGACTTTGCTCTTCTTCTTCCTTGTCACCGAAGGATATCTTCTCAAGTGTACCTACAAGAACATCACAAAAGTCTTTTCTCGCCAAGCGAGTATCATTTTCTGCAAACACAACATGGGGGGACTCCTCAACATTTAAAGTGCATTTATTGAAGACTCTATACGCTTTGCTGTGCAATGAATAACCGAGAAAGATGCCTTCATCAGATTTTGCATCAAATTTTCCCAAATTGACTTTCCCATTATTATGAACGAAACATTTGCAACCAAAGACTCGTAAATGAGAGAAGTTAGGCTTTCTTCCCTTGTATAATTCATAGGGCGTTTTCATGAGTATTGGCCTAATGATTGCTCAATTTAACACATAGCAAGCCGTACTCACTGCATCAGCCCAGAAATACTTGGGAGTTTTACCCTCATTGAGCATTGTTCTTGCCATTTCCTCAAGACATCGATTTTTGCGTTCAACAACGCCATTTTGTTGTGGACTCTGAGGGGCTGACAAGTCATGCTCAATGCCATATTTATCACAAAAAATTGAAAATTGAGTGTTTTCGAATTCACCTCCATGATCACTCCTAATGCAAGCAATTGAACAATCTTTTTCATTTTGAACTTTCTTAAGAAAACTTTTGAATACATTAAATGCTTCACTTTTATGAGTAAGAAATAAAGTCCAAGTATATCTAATGTAATCATCAACAATTACAAAGGCATAATAGTTACCTCGAAAACTTTTAGTTTGTGAGGGACCAAAGAGATCCATGTGCAAAAGTTGAAGCGGTCTAGATGTTGAGACAACGTTTTTGGAATTGAACGAAGCTCTCACTTGCTTCCCCTTTTGACATGCATCACATATAGAATCCTTCTCAAATTTAATCTTTGGAATACCAACCACCAAGTCTTGAGTTACCAACTTGTTTAACATCTTCATATTAACATGAGCTATTCTACGATGCCATAACCACATATCATCTTCTTTACTCATTAAATGGATTAAAGCGTTTTTTTGTCCCTGTGTAAGGCCTCAAAGTTGGAATTCATCCTCGTGTAGGATTTTGGCCTCTTTTCATCCCTCCGTTCAACCCTTTTGGTCAGTCCGGCCGAAATCCGACGAAAATGGCTGATTTAGCAATTTTTTAAGCGCCACGTCAGCTTTGTGGGGCGCACATGTCAGGATTAAACCAAAAACCAAAAACCAGCCCCACTCGACCCGTTCGCAAACCCCATTGACCCACTTGTCTAGATTTTTTGTTCTTTTTCCCTTTTTCCCTTTTTCTCTTTTTCCCAAAATTTGATTTACACTTGCTTTACTTTAATTTTAGTAAAAAAATTCTTTTTCGCTTTTTCCCAAAATTTGATTCACACTTCTTTTTTTCTTTTTTTCCTATTTTTATTTCTTTTTCCTTTTTTCAAAATTTTGGGATCTTGGAAGGGAAATTATTTTAAAGAATCCAAAAATTGTTTTCTTAATGAGAACAAACATTAAAAAAAAAACTTATTTCGATTAAAATTTTTAGAAACAAATAATAAAGAAAATGCACTATTCATTTTCTCTTCACGAAAAAAGAAAAAACTATTCCTTTTTTCCTTTTCTTTATTATCTTTTCTTTTACCCAAAATTTTAATGCTAATTAGAAATTGTCAATACTCATTAATTCCACCCCAAATTAAAGGATAAATTAAGAACTCCACAAATTCCTTTTTTTCACAAATTTTAATTATTTTCTCTTTTTTTCACAAATTTTAATTCCTCCTCCTCCACCCTCCCCACCGCCGTCCCTTCCTCCTCCCCGTCACCGTCCCCGCCCAAACTCCACCACCAACCGGTCTTCACCACAGCAATCCAAACAATTGCCATCGCTGTCGTCCACTGATGTCCGGAGCTCCACCAAACGACGGTGTCAACCACCCACAAAACCAACACCCACGACACGACCACAGTAACAACATCAACTCCATACAACCACAGTCAAAGAACGACCAAAACCACGCCCGATTCAACAACACAGAGCCACAAATGACTGTTGAGCTTGTTGGAATCGGTGACACCAAGAGCGACGACTCTTGTTGCTGGCGATGGAGGCGCGGCCACTGGCGGTCGGTGGTGGATCGAGGCGAGAGTGAAAAGAGGATAGTGGCGTCTTAATGGTGTCGTGCCCGACATCCATTGGCGGCGACTCTTGCGAGTGCGGAGGAAGGAGATAGAGACGGCGAGGTGGAGGAGGAAAGGATGATGGCGACGTCGAGTGCGTGAGGAAGGAGAAAGAGGGCCGACTCCAGCGACTTACCCACGCGACAACCATGACGGCCCAACAGCGAGGAGAGGCAGAGGGTGAAATGATGGCGGCGATGACGGACAAGCCACTGCATATTCATAGATTCATAGCAGTTGGAGTGAATTTTTTTTCATTCACAGATTCACAAATTCATAGCAGTAGGAGTGAATTTTTTTCCTATTTGGTTTTGAGGGATTTTTCAAAACCGGTTATAGAAATTAAATTTATGGAAAAAGGAAAAGACAATAATAAGTGGGGAAAAAAGAAAATGAGAAGTGTAAATCAAATTTTGAGAAAAAGAGAAAAATAATTTTTTTACTAAAATTAAAGTAAAGCAAGTGTAAATCAAATTTTGTAAAAAAGAGAAAAAGTAAAAAGAATAAAAAATCTAGACAAGTGGGTCAATGGGGTGGGCGAACGGATCGGGTGGGGCTGGTTTTTAGTTTTTGGTTTAACCCTGACATGTGGGCCCTACAAAGCTGACGTGACGCCTAAAAAAATGCCAAATCAGCCATTTTCGCCGGATTTCGACCGGACTGACCAAAATGGATGAACAAAGGGATGGAAAGAGGCCAAAATCCTATACGAGGATGAATTCCAACTTTGAGGTCTTACACAGGGACCAAAAAATGCCTTAATCCCTCATTAAATATTTTGAAAAGTTTGATGAAGACTCTTCCAAGTTAACCATATAAATATTGTCAATTCTATCACCATGTAGAATGATCTTATTATCACTAAGACGTTCTACGGTGCATGACTTGGAATCAAAAATTACACGATTTCCCTTGTCACATAATTGACTTATGCTCAAGAGATTGTGTTTAAGACCTTTAACAAGTAAAACATTATCAATGGAGGAAGATTCATTTTTACCAACCGAGCCAAAGCCGATGATCTTTCCTATGTTGTCGTCTCCAAAGACAACGTTTCTTCCATTTGATGGCTTAATTTGCAATAACTTGGATGCTTCTCCGGTCATGTGCTTGAAGCATCCGCTATCAAGGTACCAAAGTACACTTGATGCCTTCAAGCATACCTACAAAAGCAAATCAATGAAATTTTGGTACCCAAATCTTTTTGGGTCCTTGAGTGTCAGGGAAATGCCGGTAATAAGCTTCTTCCTGTGCCCAATGTCTATGCCTAGTAAAGCATACAGGAGCAATGTGTCCTATTCTATTACAATAGTGGCAAATAACATTTGGGTTATGCATCCTTCTAGGTTGATAATAGTTACTATGTTGCCTATGTTTGTGCACTTTACTCACCACGTTTTCCTTAGGTTGAGCCTTAGGTTTCCTAGGCTTAGTCTCAATTTTCTTCTTCTTAGGTTCGTTTTTTAATCCTACCCCATGTTTAGTTGATTGAAAATTACCTTAGAGAGAATTTAGGTTCTTTTGAGGGGTATTAAATTTATTTAAGGTTGTTTCAAGTTTTTCAACTTGTTCCCTTAACGATATGCATGATGAACACTCCCTAGTTCTTGTTTCAAGTTCTTCAACTTGTTCCTTTAGTGATTTACATGATGCACATTCCTTGATTGAACTATCCGGTTCATTAGCACTCTTCTTTTCGTAAAACTTATTTTCTTCTTTAAGTTTTTCATTCTCTTTCGACAATTTTTCCATATCATCTCCTAGAATTGTAACTTTTTTCTTTAAACTCTTACTAGCTCTAGAAGCAGAAATAAATTCACTATAAAGCTCATTAAATGCATTTTGCAGCTCTTCAAAAGTAAAGTCTTCACTTGAGGGAGAAGTACTTACCTCTTCCGGTTCTTCCTCTTGTGCCATGAGACAAAGGTTGGCAGATTCTTCTTCATCACTATCGGATGATTCATCGCCAGAATCGCCTCCCCAAGAAATGTATGCCCTTTGCTTCTTGTAGGGCTTCTTTTCTTTTCCCTCCTTTGCCTTGGGGCACTTGGGCTTGATGTGCCCAACCTCTCCACACCCATAGCACTTGGGTGGACCGGACATCTTACTTCCTTTCTTTTCAGATTCCTTCTTTATAAATTTATGGAATTTACGGATGATAAGTCCGAGTTCTTGATCGTCATCGCTAGAGTCCAATTCAGAGAGCTCTTGCGTCTTGGAGGTGGATGCTTTGAGAGCTATGTCCTTCCTTTTTGGTTCCTACAGAGAGGGTTTAAGAATAGTAGTTTCATAGGTTAGAAGGTTACCTCTAAGACTATCAATGGTTGTGTTCGAAGTCCCGATGTTTTCATAGATTGCGTCGGCTTTAGAACGCCATTCGGGAGTAAGGCATCTAAGGACTTTTCTGATCAAGTCTTTTTCGGAGTAGACCTTCTTGAGAGCATGAAGTTTATTCACGATTTTAGAAAATCGTTCGAACATCTCCTCTATTCTTTCGTTCTCCTTCATTCGAAAGAGTTCGTATTCTGTAGTGAGGGAGTCGATTTTGGCCTCTCGAACTTGATCGGTTCCTTCGTAGGTGACCTCCACCTTATCTCACATTTTTTTTACGGTTGTGTAGCAAGAGATTTTCCAGTAATCATCGGGGTTGACTGCACAATAGAGCATGTTGATTGACTTGGCGTTGTTCTCAACCATCGTAATGTCTGCAGCATCATACTCCGCCTCCGTCTTTGTCACTGTGGTTTCACCAACTTTCTTCGTCGGAATTTGCTCTCCGATCTTCATGATTCGCCAAAGAGCATAGTTGTTTTCTTGGAGGAATATTCTCATCCTCTCTTTCCAGTAGCTGTAGTTGGTGCCATCAAAGAGCGATGGACGGGTGGTTGATTGTCCTTCAAGGAGTCCTGCATAATTACTTGAAGAAGCCATGGAAAGTTTCTCTCAAACGATTAAGTCTTTCAGAGAGTTAGGCTCCGCTACCAATTGATAAAACAGGTGCCCTACGCTAGGGAGGGGGTGAATAGCATTTTTGGGACGAAACTAAAAATTTGCAGGAAATTAATGCAGAATTGAAAGAATAAGGGCACACCAAAATTCATACTGGTTCACTCACACAACTTGTGTGGCTAATCCAATCCTCCGAGAGACTCTCTCGAAGGTTTCACTATCTAAGTTAAGCTTCCGGGTGCTTAACAAACTGTTTACAGACCTAGAGCTCGAGTCACACGAAACTCTCCTTACTTGCTTGAAGGTACCTCACTTCAAGACTTCTCTCACAGAAAGAAAGACTCTTCCTATGAATTTGCTATAAGGGAACAATCCTCCCTTAAGGTGTATAACAACACTTGAAATCACTCAAACAAAAGCTCTCTCAGAAGAGTGGATATGAGTAACAAATAAGCTCTATAAAGGCAACTCTCAATTCTCAAGAATATTGGCTCATAAAAATGTGTATGAATGTAAAACAATGAATGCTTAAGTTGTAGAGAGTTGATTGATTATTTAAACAGAGGTGCAATAACTCTATATATATGTCTCAAAACGTGTATGACCGTTGTGGAATCAATCCAATACACCTTTAGACAAAACAGCATGCGGAGTTGAAAAACGTGTCTGCTCACAACGGCACAACATCGATGTTTAGATATAGAACATCGATGTTTTACCCAGTAAATTTCAAATTTTGGGCTAACGGTCATGAGAACATCGATGTTTCATGAGTGAACATCGATGTTGTGACAGCTAATATGAATTTTTAAGTCTAACGGTCACTAAAACATCGATGTTTCCCATTGGCACATCGATGTTTTGGAACACTACCAAAACAAATTAAAGACAAGCATCATGGGAATATCGATGTCTTAATGCAGAACATCAATGTTTGATGTTGGAACATCGATATTTACCATTTGGACATCGATGTTCTGAGGCTCTACCAAGGTTCTAAAAAAACCAATTGATGGAACATCGATGCTCTAATGCTGCAAAAGAATAAGTACAACGGTCACAAGAACATCGATGTTTGGGAAGCCAACATCGATGTTCTGAGCTACTGCCTGGTTTCTGGAAAATTGTTAGGCAGGAACATCGATGTTGAAAACATGAACATCGATGTTCAATACTCAAAAATCATTTTGTGTTTGAAAGAATACTATTTGAAGCATATGTAAAATTGATTTTGTTTTGAGCCAATGTCTTAGAAGAATTGAGTGTTTTACCCTTGTACATTTTGTGTTCCTAACTCTTCTTGCTTAGTACTTCAATTCTTGTGCTCTTTTCTCTTTAGACCTTTGCTCTTGATTGATTTCTTTTTGCTTCAAGATTGTCATCAATTGAGTCAAGGTTGGTTTGTCAATATCAAAACCCTGAAATGAGACAAGGAGGCATGAGTTCTAACAATCATAATTTTGTTCAATAAAATACAAGAAATCATGTATACATGTATTTTCAAGAGTTGAAAAAGCTAGTATTGCCGAAATATCTATTAAATATATAAATTAATTTTATGCATTAGATGAATGCTACTGGGAGTGTATGTTTGGCATAGTGAACTAGAAATGGACTTAGCATGCATTGTGATTGTACAAATGCATAATTTTATTATTTTTGGTGAATAGGACTTGTGTGTCCTGCCTCTCTATAATATTCTCCCTTGTTGTAAATCACCTCAAATGTAACTTGAGGTTTCTCTTAAATATTATGTAATTAGATTACATAGGATAGATTAGAGAAGGCGATTAATGAAGGCCATGGAGATAATGCCAATACAAGTCGAAAGATGGAGATCAAGTAGATAGGATTTATTTGATTTCTTTGGGTTGTAAAATCATGCATATAGGACCAGTCCATATCTAGGTCACATTATTTTATTGAATATGTATGATGATGCATGTCTAGTGCATGCCGACCATGTACGATAAGACTCTGAAAATAAGAAATTCCTTTATGAAGAAATTAAGACGAATAAACCTTCCATTAACACTACTAGAATACAGCCTATTAGTGTCCTATTTTGTGACGAATTTTCAGCAAAATCCGTCACAAATGCCAATCAGTGACGGACTTTGTAACGGATGAGATTCGTGGCGAAACTGCTCGTTACAAATCAGTGCGCGACGAAATATGTGACGGATGGGTTTGCAACAGAGTTTGCGAAGGAATGGGCGTGACAAATTGTGCGGGCTGGTATCCCTTGCTAAGAATCCATTAGTAATTCCTCTCTACTGGCGAGGGAATTGTCCGTCACAATTTTTTCCGTGGTTGATTCCGTAACTAGTTGCGAGGGAAGGTTGTGAGGGAATATTGTCCTTCGCTGTCACCATGACTAACTACAAGGGGAATGGGTCTATGACTACTGAATCCGTTACTACATCCCTCGCAATTTATGTTTCTGTGTGGTATAAATTGCAGGTTAGCAACGAATTTTGTGAGGGTGCAAATAAGTAAAGGATGAAAATCCTTTGGTATCGTACTGAAAGGAATTTGGTATAGAGGCCTTTTCCCTCTTTCCCCACCTATACCACAACACATTCATTCATTCCACAACCACAAAACATTTATTCATTCCACAATACATTCATTCCCAGAAATTTACCAAGAAATGTACCATAAGCAATCCACCAACATCAATAATAGCTTGAATGTAATACATAAGAATGAAATTGCAAAGATCCCAACAAAAACTTCCTAGTACTAAAGAGTTATTGTGTGGCAAGAAACATCCAAGTGCCAACAAAAAACTATCAAGTGTTGTAAAGAGTCATAAAGACAAACTCAAACATAATTCACAAATATTCATGGGATAACATCAAACTGATAAAAAACCTACAAGCAGCAGTACTTGATCAGCCTGGAAAATTGAACACTTGTAGCATGCTCAGCATCAGGCATACACTAGTCCTCTGCCACAATTAAAAAAAAACACATCAGTTCATAAATATTCAAGGGAAAGATTGAAGAAAATGAAATAAATGATAGTGGAATGTATCTCATCTTTCTATCCAAAAACCATAAGTACCTTCTGAAGTACTTTCAGCTTCCTCTTCATCAGTCTCATACGCAGAAGAATCATCATCACTGTCCTCCCCCATTTTGACATCATTACCTTCACAAAGCAATCCACATTCGTTAAACAAGATATAAGATTGTAAAATTGGAGCACGGATGGAGCTTGTTATACTTGTAATTGTTGATACCTTGCTGTACTTCAGTAGGAAGTTGTGAAGACTGTCTTGAAGAGAATTGCATCTTCTGCATCTAAGCTTCCACTTGCTCTAGTCTTGATTTAGTTTCCTTGATGTATTCATTCTGACTGCTTAGTTGTTGTTCCATCAACTCATTTTTCTTGAGTTGTTCTTCAAACATCTTCTCCCAATAATCACTGCAAGAGGAAGGACCTGCAGCTTCACCTGAAGAACCAGGAAAAAGGCATCTAGCATGACCAGTAAGACCATAGGCTCTTCCTTTCTTCATGCCTCCAACAACTTCCAACCACACAGCAACTTTCGATGGCCCATTTAGTCTAGACAATTCTTCACCAGTATACCCTTCACTCGAATGTGCATCAGACCATTTAGTGTTAAATGTCTCCTAATAAAACAATCAATTAACAATATGAGTGGCATAGATTAAGTATACATTAATAGAAGCAATTGTAATGCAAAGCATTTGACTTACAAGAGTGGATTTTGCTCGCTCATTGACCACTACCCGCTTATTATTTTTTAGCTTAATGGAATGGGTACGGTGGAATACCAAGGTCATATCCTAATTCCTTGGCCTACAAAATGTGAAATAAGAGATATTAACATCAAACACATTAATGAAAACCACCAGCATTTATCATTATCAGGAAAAAAAAAAGAATATAAAGACATAGATTAGACCTTTACCAGGCGCTGTCTTTGTGTGAAATGGGTGATGCTCCCTCCAGTATGTAGTGGGGATCCCTTACCACCACAATTAGATGCCTGGTTGGCCTTGTTAGTCACACTCAGAGATTTAAACTTTTCTGATGCCCAGTACCTCCTCAATTCCATCCATATTGAATCCCCAATCCACGCAGGCCCAGTAGTTCTTTTACGAACCCTTAAAAGCATACTTGCCATCGCCACTGATCCACGATGTTGAAATACTCTGTGCATAGCAGGTGTATTCTGAGGATGCCAAGGAAATGCCGACTGAAAACAAATTGAAACAAGGAGAATAGGAACAGTTTGTAAGTCACTTATTAAAAAAAGAGATTGCACATTGTATTCGGAGGAATATTGTAGTAATACCGCAAACTCTTCAAACCATTGGTTCCTTTCTTGTTCTGGCACTTTTTTCCAACTAATGTATGGGCCCTTGAAGTGACCCTTGATTGTTTCAGTAATAAATTTCACACATGCTTGATTATCAGGAAAAAACCTGCGTGAAGAACAATAAATATCAAAGAAAGAACAGATTCAAACAAAAATAATGAAATGCAACAAACGGGTTATGGAATAACCGATATGTCATCTTCTCTGGAACCTGAAGGGCTAGAAGTTGAAGGAACATCCTGAGCATTTCCCACAGAAGATTGTGGTGAAACCAAGTCATTTTGCACAGTTGGAAAAGGGATTGCAGGTGTTGTTGGTGTTAGAAATAGTGTTTTGCTAATGCCTCCTTGTCTCATACAGGTTTTGATATTAACAAACCAGACATTGATTCAAAATGACGACAAACCCGAGGCAAAAAGAAATCACCCCCGAAGTAAAAAGAAATGACTCAAAGAGAAGAAATGTAAAGTGAAGAAGAGCACAAGAATTGAAGCACAAGAAGATTTAGGAACCTAATTGTAAAAGGTTAACACTCAAATTCTTCTAAGATGTGAGCTCAAACATAATCAATTTTTTCTCATGCATAGCATTCTTTTTATCAATCATAAAAATGATTTTTGAGCACTAAACATCGATGTTGTGTTTCTAAACATGGATGTTCCTGCCTTCTAAAAGGTTTATCAAAAGCGGCAGTAGCTCAAAATATCGATGTTGGCATCCCAAACATCGATGTTCTCTTGACCGATTGCATTTCAAGATGTTTTGCAGAAACACTGTTCAAACATCGATGTTCACAGTTTAAACATCGATGTTCTACTGTGCAAACATCGATGTTCACAGTTTAAACATCGATGTTCTACTGTTCATTGTTTTAAATTGTTTTGGCAGTGCTCCAAAACATCGATGTTCACGTTTAAAACATCGATGTTTTAGTGACCGTTGGACCAAAACATCGATGTTTAAGTTTAGAACATCTATGTTTTAGTGATCGTTGGCCCAATAATTCATATTTACTGGCCAAACATCGATGTGCTAGTGCTAAACATCGATGTTGTGCCGTTTTAAGCAGAAACCTTTTGCATCTTTCTATGTTGTTTTGTCTAAAGGTGTTTTGGAATGATTCCCCAACGGTGATATAAGTTTTTAGACATATAAATAGAGCATTTACACCTCTGTTTATTAACAATCAACTCTTCATACATTAATCATTCATTGATACACATTCATTCAAGTTTTTATGAGCTAATATCCTTGAGATTTGAGAGAGTTGCCTTATAGTGCTTATCTAGTTACTCAACATCCACTCTTTGAGAGAGTTTCTATTTTGAGTGTTGTGACTGTTGTTATACACTTGAAGGGAGGTTTGTTCCCTTGTTGTGATTCATAGGAAGAGGGTTTTCTTTCTGTGTGAGAAGTCTTGAAGTGAGGTATCTTCAAGCAGGAGTGTTGAGGTTCATGTGACTTGAACTCTCAGCTTGTAAACGGTTTGTTAAGCACCTGGAAGCTTAACGTAGATAGTGAAATCTTCGAGAGAGTCTCTCGGAGGACTGGATTAGCTGGATTAGCCACACAAGTTGTGTGTGTGAACCAGTATAAAATTCGGTGTGTCCTTCATTCTTTTAATTCCGCAATTATTTCCTGCAAGTTTTTGATTTGTCCATAAAATGCTATTCACCCTCCCTCTAGCATAGGGCACCTGTTCTAACAATTGGAGGAGTTTCAACTTCATAAGGATTTGGTGCAGTGAGTTGTTCAGTCTGTGGCAGTACTACATTCCTAATTTGGGGTATTTGAACTGCAGGAGTAGGCATGAAGTTGGAGGCTGATGGTGAATTTGTAGTAGGAATGGAGGGTGATGGACTTTGTGTCGAATGATCAATGGCTACAAGTGGGTTGTGACTACTTTGGGTTGGTACTTTCAGAGGCAGTGGAGGAGGCATTGCATTTTTTGAAATATTCTGTTTTTTAGCCCTTCTCACCTTTTGCTTGCCCTTTCCAGTCATCTAAAATTAGACAACAATTTGGTCAGTAAGTCATTACATAGTCAATTTAATTAAAATATCAAACAAAAAACAAACATCAAAGCATAGAAATTTTAGTGAGTGGACATCGTAAATATTTACAAATCACTGTCATCCATGTCATCTTCACTGGAATCATCATCTTCACTAGAAGGCATGTCCATGTCTTCATCTTCATTTGAGCCATCATTTTCATTCAGATGCAAGTCATTGCCACACTCTTCATCACCTTCATCATCTTCCCATTCCTCCTCTTCATTCCTTTCCGCTTCCTGCTCAACATCGTCCCATTCCTCCTCCTGCTCCTCCACTTCCACTTCTTGATTGTGAAGGTCTCCCAGATTCCAATTGCCATCAAGCTCCTCAAAGTTTACATTAGAATCAAATAATGGGCCTACTGGGTTAACATCTATGTCAATGTTACTACTGCCTGCCAATTCAGATTCCTAAAATGCAACAGTGGTGTTATGATCTGTATTTGTTCTACCTCTAGGCCTTGTTTTAACAACAACCCTCCAATCTACTTTATCTCTTATTCCATGACGATAAGGCATATAATATACCTGATATGCGTGACAAGCTAGTATGAATGGGTCAAAATTAGGGTATTTTCTACGTTGAGTGATTTCTATGATTCCATATTGCTCATTCACCCTAATACCCCTTCTAGATACAGAATCATACCAGGAACAATTGAACAACACTACTCTATTTTTGTTTTTGTATCTTAGCCTTAGTACTTCCTCCAAGACACCAAAATACTCACTAAACCCCTCACCCTTTACATAAACTCCACTATTATCAGTTTTCCTACCCTCTGCCCATTTTTTTGTGTGGAAAATATGACATTGACATAGTACTTTTTCCACACAGAAACTTTCTTACTTGGACCCCATGCCAAGTCTTTAAGTTGCTGCTCTTGTACCATGTTTTTCGGGTTGGATACCTAAGCATAGAGAGATTAACATTAGCTTTTCCAAATTGTCCAGGAATTGAGACATCTCAATTAATTGGAAAATTACTAATATGATACTACTTACATACGCATCAAACCAAGAAACAAAATGTTCCTCAATGGACAGCTGAATATCTTTTTCAGAGATGTTTGGGTAATGAAGACACATTGCTTGCTCATATATCCTATAAAACAGTTGTTGTAATTACAATGACAACTGAGAATCATGGTTTCTAAGACAAAAATCCTATTATAAGAGTAAAAAAACTTACTTCAGAAATGGCACTACTTCATCACAATTCATGAGAACATACAGCTGTGCTCCAGCATACTCTTAATTAGTCAAGTCACGAAAATTCTTACTACCATCAGGTCTTCCTATTCGCTAAAAAATAGTGATACTTTGCTGCTTTGGAACTGGGCATTTAGTGTCTTCATCCCTTGAAACTCTGCTGAGTCTTGTTGGTATATTAGACTCAAAGTAGAAGGAAGAAAAAAATGAAGACTCTAGTGCCAAAAATGCCTCAGAAATGGATCTTTTAGGTCTGCCTCTGTTTTTTACCACACCCTTTAAGTCATTTACTAAAATGATACAGAAACTCAAGTTAATGTGTTTAAGAAGCTAAGTCACTACAGTTTTTATTTAACCTATGCAGAAATTCGATTTGCCTTTCAAATGGGTACATCTACCTATAATGGACAGGCCCTCCAACCTTTGCTTCATAAGCCAAGTGTATTGGTAAATGTTCTATGGAGTCAAAAAATGCTGGAGGAAATATCTGTTCTATGATTAGGATATTTGCCTCCATTTGTTGCAACTTATCCTCTTGCAATTCAGTAGCACCTAAATCTCGGACGAGGATGCTTAACCCTGTCAATAGCTTCCATATGGATTGTGGCAATGCACTAAGTGGAGTGGCGAGCAAACGCTCAAAAAATACATAACAGTCGTGGCTTTTCATCCCAATCAATTTGGCATTTTCCCCATCCACATATTTACCTAAATTTGAAGCATATCCATCAGGTAGTCTCAACTCCTTTACCCAGTTGCACACATCTACACATTGCGCCTACAATGCAATGCCAAATCTTTGTGAGCATTTGGATTGTAACAGCCCGGGTAAAAATTTTGGATTTTTACCGGACTGTAAAAGTCTATTTACAGAGATTTACTGTTGAATTAATCTTGGGTAATTAATTCAAGATAAATCGGGAGTCGTTTTTCGAAACCGAGGGTTTTCCCGTGCTCGTGATTTTCCCGTGGATTTTTCGGAACTAAGTTGGTATTTTTCGGGTTTCGGAATTTCTCGAAAAATCACACCGGAAAATAACTAAGGGGGTATCAGTTATTTTCTGGTCCGGATCGGATTCGCCCGTAATGCAGACGAACTGCATTATTTGTTAACCACATGTTAAATAGTGATTTTCAGGTTTTAAAAAGAGAAGAGAACCGGTGGAAGAGCAGAAGAAGAGAAGGAAAAAAAAAAAAAGGAGAGAAAAGGAGAGAAAAGAAAAAGAGAGAAAAAAAAGAGAGGAAAAAGAAAAGAAAAGAAAAATAAGAAAAAAAAAGAAAATCAGGAAAAAGAAAAAAAGAACCAATCAGAAAAGAGAAAAAAAGAAAAAAATGAAAGAAAAAGAAAAGAAAAGAAATTCAGAAAATGGAAAAGAAAATAGAAGAAAAATAGAAAAAGAAAGAAAAAAAAAGAAAAAAAATAACGTGAATAGTAGCCACCCGGATCCTCCCACGGTTACTGTACATGTGATGGAGTTCCAGGCGGAGTCACGACGCACCACCTACACCATCGTTCTCGCCGTCACGTCGCCGACCGAACGTCGCCAGCCCCGACTGATTCCGCCACCGGACGCGCGCGCAGGAGGCGTTGACCCGCCGGATTGCCCACGGATCTGCTTTCCTCCGTCGCTGCTCTGCCGCCCGCCGTCTTCGCGCCTCTTTCTCGGCCTCCCTCGAGTCGCCACCGTCCGCCGCGTCTGCTGATGTGCGCGCCTTCCCCGCTCATGCCACCGACCGCCGTCGCGCTGCGTCAACCCGCTAGGTAAGACGGGTTTTGCCCATTTTTGCGGCCGGGTCGCGCCCTCCATGGGTTGCAATCCGGATCTGCCTTCTTTTTTTTATTTTTATTTTTCTTATTTATTTAATAATATGCATATATATATATATATAAATATGTTTATGTAATTAATTCTTGTTAATTAATTTCTGGAAAAATATATACATGTTCTGAAAAACATAGTAAGCTTAGATTATGGTAATATATGTGCATACTTTTATTCTTTGCAAATAAAATAACTATGTTTTATTATTTTTAGAAATGGTTATTTGGAAAAAGATATATATATGTAATATATTTATTTCTGCTGGAATATAACTCTGGGAAGATATATATTTTGAAAAAATCTGTTAGTATGGATGTTGGTATTTTGGAAAATATATGCATGTATATATACTTTGATTCTTGGAATTAAAGATAATTATATTATTGTTTGAAAATTAATATTATGTTTATAACATGAAAATAATTTCTAAAAATTTAATTTATGTATTAATTTTTCTCTGGAAAATTATAATTTTGGTGTATGTATATAAATATGTATTTTGTAAATTAAAAGTAATTATGTTTTGTGTAGGAAATT
>JAKUCV010002210.1:13494-60227 GCA_028386065.3 Turnera subulata | reverse complement strand
GGGTTCTTTTTGATCTGGCACCAGGAACAGGTTGATAACCTGGTACGACCCTAGCTTATCCGTGACGGGGCCCGGGAAAGATAAAATTGGAAATTGGGTTTATTTGAGTCCTTTGGGTCGAGTCTTTTGGTTGGGCTGTTTAGCCCGTGTTTTTGACTTGAGTAGTTATAGTGTGCATACTGATCGTCTTTCCATTGTCGTGAGCACTTCGGACTCACCCCTCACCTGCGGGCTTTCATCCCGTAGGATGAGTTGTTCATTGTACAGGTTGATGCATTCCAGACAGGCTGCGACGTTTCCCTTGGCAGGGCTCGGATCCATAGTTTGCATGTGTCGCATACAGTGTTAGTGAGTTTAAGTCTTCCGCTGTGCACTGTTGTTATATTTATTGGGCCAATGGGCCGGTATTGTTGTTTACGATGTTTACTATTTTGGGCCGTTGGGCCGAGATATTGTTTTATGCACTGTATGCTTGGGCCATGTTGGGCTAGATTGTCACAGTTCCGGCTCGGGTTTACTGTGTACGGTAAATTCGGGTCGGGGCGTTTCATGGATTGTCTTTGGTTATGTCTTTGTTAGCCATCAATTAGATGATTCAACTGCATTTTCACAAATTAAACATGAACATACCATTACTACTGTATTTTTTTTTTATAAGACAATGAGAGAATTAAATTAACAAATAAGCAAAGATACAAGGACGTACATGGCTATTGGTACACCAAAATAACTCCGAGGGGATCAGTTCAAATCCCGTAGAAAAGAAAACAACACTTAGGCCAAAACTACAAGAGTTTCTAGGACACTGACACATCTCTCCAGTTTCGAATATTACAGAAAATTTTTATCAAACTTACCTAGACGATACTGAAACAACTTCATTCTTCATGCTCATTCTCTCCTTTTTATTCATCATTATTGTTCGCCAGTTTTGTGAGTGAATTTGTAAGCCTCTGCCGTTCCAAACTTTTACGTGTAGGAGCTTCGCATTTAGTGTGAGAGTTTAGTATTTATATGATAACAAAATTAATTAGAGTAAAAATTTAACCACATATATTAAAAGAAGAACAATACAAAACAGGGGTAAACTAGGACCTTTATCCTTACTAGGTCACTTTAGGCAGTGTAAGAGTCACACTAGGATACTATTTCGTGGGTAGAACTAACAAAGAAGAAAAAGATAGAATAAGATAGAATAGACAATAAAATAGAAGTTAATAAATATAAAAATATAGCATATAATTTTTAATCATTATGAAATATTACTTAGCTATTTTAAGCATAAAATAACATAATTTATTATGCTAGAAGAACATATAATATGATGATTATATTACACTATTCAAATTATTATACGATATCGTTCGGAGTTAAGTTAATTAACTAGGACTACATAAAAATTGAATAATTTAATTTTATTATAGTTGACAAATTACTTTTGTTAATTTTGTAGGAAAATAATTTTTTTTTGTTGAATTTTTTTTTGTTTCACTTCAAATATTTTTAAATTATTTTAATATTAAATATTTTCAATTTTTTATGTTGTTTTGCATTTATTTTTTGTTTAATATTTTTCTTGTTAAAAATTTTTATTTTTATATTAGTAGTAGTAGAGTGTCTTTCAAAAATTATTCTCTAATATTTTCATATTTTTATGATTATTATTATAAAATGTTTTAATTAATTATAAAAAATAAATATCACTAAGAATAAACTGAAAAAAATAATTAAATAAGAAATTATTTACTTATGAAAATTGTAGAAGAGAACGATGAATGTTATAAATCCAAGCCACTACTATAAATTATTAAGAAACATAGATTCAAAACCAATGTGGGATTGGTCCAAGTGGTAAGCGACTTGGTTCCGCTTAAGCGAGGGTTCGAGCCCTCGTGTATGCAGAAAATTCCCATTGGGAGACTCACCCACCATACCCAAGTGCGCGACCTGGGTCGAACCGGATTAGTTAGGGCAAAGCTCCGGATACCGGATGGAAAACCAAAAAAAAAAGAAATATAGATTAAAAAATATTATAGTAAAAAATAAGTTAATATAAACTTATGGTATAAAAAACAAATATTGTTAACAGAAAACTAAAAAAATTATTAGTATGAATATTGTTAAGAGAAAACTAAAAAATATTATAAATTGCAACAACTACTTTAATTATTAAGAAACCTAGCTTCAAAAATATTATAAAAATAATAAACTATATAAAGCATTTGGAAATACTATTACTAATTATTAATAATAAGCTTAATAATATGAACAACCGTATATAAGCTTCAAAAATTGGAGAAATAGTATTTATCCATATTAAGAACTAAAAAATAAAATATTTATGTAAGAAATAAATATATGAAGAGTAAAGAAACGAGGGTTACAAGTTAAACTATCTAATGCAGGTGAATACTTTAGTAAAAAATGAGTAGAAAATAACTTTGTATAAGTACAAACTCTAAATAAATGATGAAGGTACGATTTCTATGACTGATATTTTTTAACCTATAATAATAAAAAATTTAAAAATATTTATTTTTTATTTAAAATATTATTAATATTAAGAAAATAAATGCTATAGAAATTTTAAAAAATTAATTCATATATAAAAGAAATGAAGATTGTTTTCAAAAAAATATATATTTTATTGGAATAAGGAGAAGTTGAGTATTGTTAATCTTATACTAAAATAATTGAAGGTTATAAATTTTAGAAACCAGCTCATGTAAGGAATGACTTGTACAAATAAATGGAAAATTTTGAAATTTATATCATGTCTTGGCCCAACAGTGCCTAAAAAGGGAGGGGTGAATTAAGCTTTAAACTTTTTCGGATGAAAAGATTTGGTTTTTGCGATACCAAATCTTGATTACTCTTGGTAAGTGTTTTGAAGCAAGGATGCGAGTAAGGGGAGTAAGAGAAAATGAACACAAGTGATTTAGAGTGGTTCCCCCTCACTAGGTACTCCACTACCTAAAGGTTCTTCCTTTTAGGATTTCAAACACTCACTATGCCTTAGGTTTTTGCGGGTTCAACCTTAACCATTACAAACACAAGCTTTTCTAGGCTAAGCTAAAACCTATACAAGCTTTTCACAGGCTAAGCTCTAACATACCCTCAATTCTAATTGTAGACTTGAGTACCCAGCAAATCTAATCCATGACTTGCTTACAAATAACCCTGAGAATGTTTTTGTATTGTAAGCAGAAAAACCAGATCTCGTTGCCAAAATTTCAAGCCCAAATATACACTCAAATTTAGCACAATAGTCGGGATAAGTTTCCATAGGTGTAATGGACCCTTGTTATAGAATCTGAGTTGGGGGAAAAGCAGCTGCAACGGCTCTTTGAACTCCTAGTTGACTTCGGTTCATTAAAGCTTCAGCTTGGTACCGTTTCTCTTTGTCAACTCCTTGGTTACAAAGTATTATCACATCTGGAAAGTTTAGACCACCTTCTTGAGTTGAGTAGGAGTTAGGTGGTAAAGTCATCTGCACTTTCATAAAGTCTTCCCTCTTACTTGTTCACCATTTCGAACCATTTAGGTGGATTTTAAATGCTTAGAGGACCACACGCAACTTGCACAAAAGGTTGAAAGGCACTGCTCGCATATATGATTGCAACAAAAACCATCTGGAGTGTTTCTGAGATATGGTTTTTAACAAAAACCATAATTCCTCCTGTAAGCTAAAATTAAAAGTGCCTAAGAGGGGAGGGGTGAATTAGGCTTTAAACTTTTTTGAATTGAAAAGATTTGGTTTTTGCGATACCAATTCTTGATAACACTTGGTGAGTGTTTTGAAGCAAGAATGCGAGTAAGGGGAGTAAGAGAGAATGAACACAAGTGATTTAGAGTGGTTCTCCCTCACCAGGTACTCCACTACCTAAAGATTCCTCCCTTTAGGATTTCAAACACTCACTATGCTTTAGGTTTTTGCGAGTTTAACCTTAACCTTTACAAACACAAGCTTTTCTAGGCTAAGCTCAAACCTTTACAAGCTTTTCACAGGCTAAGCTCTAACCTACCCTCAAATCTAATCCTAGACGTGAGTACCCAACAAATCTAATCCAAGACTTGCTTACAAATAACCCTTTGAATGTTTTTGTATTGTAAACAGAAAAACCAGATCTCGATGCCAAAATTTCAAGCACGAATATACACTTAGATTTTGCACAATAGCTGGAATAAGTTTCCAGAGGTGTAATGGACCGTCTTTATAGAATCTGAGTTAGGGGGAAAGCAGCTCTAATGGCTCTTTGAACTCCTAGTTGATTTCAGTTCATTGAAGCTTCAGTTTGGTACCGTTGCGCCATGTCAACTCCTTGGTTGCAAAGTATTACCAAATTTGGAAAGTTTCAGCCCAAGTGTTTTCGACATAAGGTTCTAATCGTGTCGGTAAGTTTCCGGCCACACACACTCTCTCCCCGCTCACGGTTTCCACTAAAATCATAATAATCATCATGTACATATCCTCAAAATATCCCATGAATTATGTACAAAGATAATAGCGAGACAAAACGGACAAATACCGTATAAGAGTCGATGTAAATTCTGTCCTTGCCGGAACTGCAACGAGTCCTCGCCGGAAAACACCCGAGCCTCGCCGCATTCCGGTGATTTTGTTGGAAAAACAAACGAAGACTCAACAACACAACAACATTTCTGCAACAACCCGACAACACCCATTCAACATCACAGAAATGAAAAACAAACGGAAAGAGAATGAAGTTCCGATTCCTTACCAGAAACAGATCTCCACTGCTCGGCACCTGATCTGCCTGAATCTGTTGGCTGCAACAACAATCCGAGCCCACTCTTGACTGCCAACACACACGATTCCAACAGCCAAACAATCAACAACCACGAACCCGCCACTATCTAACCACCAACACGACACGATACACCCAGACCCGCCATAGAAAACCCAACCGGGTTAATCCACCAAATCGACAAGAACAACAACAACAACAACAACAAAAATAAAAGAAAAAGAGGGAGAGAGGAAGTGCAGCGGCTTACCGGTACAACGACGGCGACAACCAGACTCGGTCCTCGAGTTCTCCGCCGTCAGTCCTCGGCTGCCGTGTGTCTTGACCTCGACGCGGCGTAGAGCCAACTTCCTGGCTTGTGGGTGCAGCGGCGTTGTGTGTTTAATGAGAGGGAAGAAGGAATGGGTCACGATTTGGGGAAGGAGGAATTGGAACAGAAATCGTGGGAGAGAGAGAGAGAGAGAGAGAGAGAGAGAGAGAGAGAGAGAGAGAGCTGCATGGAAAGGAAAAGAGGAGAGGAGAGAAAAGAAGAAAGAAAAGAAAGAAGAGAGGAGGGTTAGGGCTTTGACCCGCCTGGCCAAAACGACGTCGTTTCGTTTTGGCTAGGCGCGGTCAACCCACCCTAGCTGGGTCAACATTTTTTTTTGTCTTGGTTTTAAAAGTGTTTTAAACTTTGTTTTTTATTTCAAAGTGATTTCTGTGTTTAAGCCTGTTTCCGGATTTATAACTTTAAAAGTGTTTTGAACCATTTGCATTCATATAGGCATCGATATGGATCACCAAGGGCAGCACAATGCTGAGGATGACGCCGCTACTCATGTCTCCGACAACGTGTCGGTGATGCAGGTTCCCATTAGACAGGGGAATAATAATACAGCAAGGAATGATGCTGCAGGTGGAGGAGAACAAAATGTAGTGCCACTCGTACCACCTGTTGTGGACCCAACGTTCCAGCAGTCTCAGGCCTTTTTGCAGTGGCAACAGTTCCTGCAGTTTCAACAGCAGCAGCAGGGTGCTCAACTGGTTGCACCTGCTGTGGTAGGTGGTGTGGAGAGTGGTTGCAAACATATGGACAAGTCAGCAGTTAAGGAGGTCTTGGGAGAAAAAGTCAGTGCAAAGGATTCCGATGATTGGTTCCGTAAGGTGGAGAATGTCCTAGAGAAGTTCGTGTGTCTGCCTAGGCACTGGGCACGGTTTGCTGCACACAAGTTCACGGGATATGCATTGACATGGTGGCGTGGACTTGTTGAGAACCTACCGAGGCCTGTGGAGATGCCATGGGAAGATTTCAGAGAGAAATTCTACAAGGAATTTCTCACAGTTGGTTTCTTGGAGGAGCAGAAAAAGCAGTTTCTTGAGGTGAAGCAGGGACTAGAGGAGTCGGTGTCAGCACTCAGGATCCGGTTCAGCTTCCTTCTCTCTTATGCTAAGGATTTTGTGCCCGATGAGGTGACTAAGTGTAGGCAGTTTGTTAACGGCTTACGTACGGAGTTGGCGTTAGCTGTGGCTGGTGGAGGGCACAAGACTTGGGAGGCAGTTTGTGAGGCTGCTTTAGATGCTGAGAAGGTGCAGTTGATTGGACTGGAGGCTCGGGCAGCCGAGCAGAGGAAGCAGTCATCTGCTTCTGGACAGAAGAGACAGTACTCTGATGCCGGAGATGCAGACTATTCTGGTGGACAGGGCTCTTCTTACCGAGGTTCGAAGAAGTCCCGAGGGCAGAACTATCAGGGTGGACCTGGCAAATCTTCGGGAGGATGGTTCTATCAGTCTGGATCTCACGGACGGGGTTCCTCGGTACGATTTTCGGGTACATGCTGGTATTCCAATAAGCCGGGACACCAGAAGTCAGCATGTTACAAGTGGATTAAGGATAGTGGTGGAAATGGGTCCCAGTATACAGTACAGAGTTCTGTGGACAGTGGTGCTGCTTCTTCTGGTCCGAACAAGGGTGGCAGATAGCAGGGTCGAGGTCGTGGGGGTTCTGGAGCTTCGAACCGTGGGGGTTCGACTTAGTCTACTGCAGCTCCTAGGGTTTATGCCATCACCTGGGAGGAGGCTGCTGATGCTCTAGAGGTTATAGCAGATACATTTATGGTTTTCGGTCAGTATGCATATGCTTTAGTTGATCTAGGTTCAACATACTCTTTTGTATCACGTGCATTCATGACCACTCATAACATAGAGGATGATAACCTTAGTAGACCCTTGAGAGTCCGTTTACCCACAGGTGATATAGCGGTTGTAGATCGAGTTTGTAGAGATGTATCGATAGAGTTTGACAGTGAGAGTTTCCCTTCTAATCTTGCTATCTTGGACTTGGGAGAGTTTGATGTTATCTTAGGCATGGATTGGTTGTCCAGACACCAGGCAGTAGTTGATTGTTGGGCCAGGGAAGTTTCTTTATCTTCTCTGTTGGGGCGAAGATTGGTGTTTGTTCGAGAACGAAGAGCCCTATCGGCGTGTTGTATCTCGGCCATCCAAGCTTTCAGGATGTTCCGAGAGGGTTGTGATGCTTTTCTAGCTCATGTGGTCGATTCTTCGGTGCCAGTAGCTAGAGTGGAGGATATTCCGATTGTTAGGGAGTTTCTTGATGTATTTCCTGATGATCTACCTGGGTTGCCTCCGGAGCGGGAGGTGGAGTATACAGTTGACTTGGTACCGAGAGTTGCACCTATTTCTATACCGCCCTACAGAATGGCTCCGACAGAACTTCAGGAGTTGAAGAAACAACTGGAGGAGTTGTTGGATAAGGGTTTCATTAGACCGAGCATCTCACCTTGGGGTGCCCCGGTCTTATTTGTGAAGAAGAAGAATGGCAGTATGCGGATGTGTGTGGTGTAACGCCCCGAATTTTCATAATTTGATTTTCTCAGAATTTTCGAAATTTTTATTCCAATTTTGCCCGTGAGGAATTTCCGAATTTTTGGACAAGGGAAGAAATTATTTTACCTTGGCTATATCTTTTTTAAGTCGTTAGTATGTCTGGTTCGGTCTTCGTTGGAGTTTAATCGGGTTTCGGGGTTGAGAATTAAACTTTGAAGTAGTTTCCCCGAAACTACGTCGTTTTGGAAACTGTTTAAAAAAAAAAAAAACATGTGTGGGCGCGTTGACCAGGCAGGGGTTGACCGCGCATAAGCGGACGACGGGTCGTCCACTAGGGCGGCCAACCCTAGCCGGCCCCTTTTCTTTTTCTCTTCTTCTTCTCTTTTTTTTTTCTTTCTCTTCCACCTCGCCGCCGCTCCTACCTCCCTTCTCCTTCCTCCTTCCCTCTTTTCCCTTCCTCTCTCTCTTTTCCTCTCTCCCTCCCGTCGTCACCAGCATCTCACCTTCTTTTTCACTTCCTCTCCTCTACGCCGCGACCACCATCTACTGCAGAGAGGGTCGGGACGTGGGCCGGCCTGAGCAAGACCGACGAGAAACCGCCGGTTGTGGTGCTACCTCCGTCGCCTCCGGTAAGCCGTTGCACCTTCTCTCTTTTCCTCTATATTTCCTTCCTTTTCTTTTGGTTGTGGGTGGTTCTTCTTGATTTGGTGGTTAACCGATTTGGGGTTTGTGTTGGTGGCGAACGTGGCGGTCGTTCGTGTGTGTTGTTGGACGGTGGCGGGCGTGTGGGGGTAGTGCTGTGGTGGTTTGTGGCGGTGCGTGGACGTGTGTGTCGTTCTGGCAGTGAGTGGCTGCGGACAGTGTTCTTCTCGGCGACGGTGTTGGACGTGCTCGGGTTTTGTTTCCCAGCAGCGGATTGAGGTTTCGGATTGGCTGGGACAGATTCCGGGCAGATTCGGTTCTGGCAGCAAGCATTCCGGGTAAGGAATCACTTTTCCAATTTTTTGTTAGTTGATGTGAAGATCAGTAGGTATTGTGTCGTTTGGATTGAATGTTGTGGCTGTTGGGTTCGTTTCTGGCAGATTTGGGTGAGATCCGGCAAGGTTCACTGGAAGCCGGCGAAGGCTCGAGAATTTTCCGGCGAGGCTCGGGAATTTTCCGGCGAAGGCTCGGGTTTTTATTCCGGCATTAAACGGTATTGTTCCGATGTGTAATTTGGAGTTTTAATCTCATTCATGGCATGTAATAATTAATGTAGAAATAATTGTTGTATCGGGATTTAAGTTATTTAGTGGAATACCGTGTGCGGGGTTATGTGTATGTATAGCCGGGAATTTACCGACACGGGTAGAACCTTAGGCCGGGATGGACTTGGGCTCGGGAATGACCTTAGAATGATATTTAAGAAAAAACCGGGCCCAGGCCCGATATTCTGACCTTATATGATAAAAGTTGTTTAATGGACTCGTAAGATATGGGTTTAAGGCTAATGACATATCTGGATTACTCGGACTTAAGGATGTGGGCTTTAGGCCCGAGGACCTTCATTGGACTTAGATGGGCTTAAGCCCGGTGAACATTAGGACCCGAACGTTTGGAGTTTAGGTGGATGGACACCTTGTTGGACTCAGACCCGGAATTGACATAGTCGGGTAGTTAGGGTTGGGTTTAACTCAGTTGAGCATTATAGTCACATGCATGCACGTTTATATTGTGATTGTTTGTAATTTGTTGTGTGTACCGGTATTCAGGCACGGGTAACACCTCGGGAGCTGGAGGATCTGTTTTGGGAAAAGCTCCACAGGACAATCGTCGTTGAGGCGACTTTATACGTCTTTTTTATGTTTGTATGCATGAGCTTGTTGGATTGGTTTGGCTGAGTTGCATGCTTGTTTGCGAACATACTGTGATCCGTATTGTGTGCCTAGGTGTACTATTTCCTTGTGAGCATGATATTTGGATTGTTATGGAATATAACAGGTGGAGTGATTTTGGGTGTTTTGTGTGATGTATTGTGGGTCGGAGACCCGGTTATTTGTTTAAGTTGATTTATCACACAACCCTGTTAAATCACAACTAATGGCACACATAAACTTATAATTTGTGAATTAAGATAATGACAGTAGAAGTTAGGCTACTGTGTGCTGATGACCGGTTGGTTCGAGCGGGAAGTGATACCCCTCGGGTTTGCATGCAGGTTAGCATGCGGTATGCGGATTTGCATATGGGTCTGTGATGACCAGTTTTACCTCCCTCCTTCTACCTCCCCCTTTCTACCTCCCTCTTTCTCTCTGTCTCTCTCTCTCTCTGTGGATATGTTTGGGCTTCGTGCCTGGTTTTATTTGGGCTTATGCCTGGTTGTCTCATGAGAAGGGACCGAGCTCGACGCACACAGTAGGGGGCCCTGAATAATAAATTATAATAAGAAAACTTAACACACAACAGATGGAGAATAATGAACTGTTTGCTTGATTGGTTTGGCATGTTAGTACTGGTTGTTGTACGTTGCTTACTTGTCTTGTTGCTCTTCTTGCCTTTCGAACTTGATCTGCCCACCTTCATAATTAGATTTATATTGCTCACTGAGTAGGCGACTCACATAATCGCCAACGTTGTTTTTCAGACTTTAGTTAGCGTGCAGTCACTTTCCATCCTTCCAGAGTACAGACATGGTTATCTCAGCAGGTAGCTGTGCTTCTTCTCCAGGTTAGATCCATAGAGCCGACTTGCATCTCATTTTGACTTTTGTTTTATTTTATCTTTTTCTTCCGCTGCACTGGATTCTAATAAGATGTCATTCTGATTTTGTCTATTTTATCAGCGGGATGCCGGGATTTGGTTTTGATAATGTTTCGGCAGTATGCCGGGTTGACGTATGGCTTGTTAAGCCGGTTTGATTTTATTCTTTATGACATCTCGTTTTATTAAGAATTTTGGATATTGTTGATATTGGATTTCGTGTTCTGGGTTTCAAGGGTATTTTGGTAATTTCCTTATGTTTAAGTATTTTATTGTTATATTGGGACACGGGTGTTTCAGCTTGGAAGCGGAGCAGGCTTCAGATCCTTGGTTTTAAAAGCGTCTTAAACTTTGTTTTCTAAGTGATTTCTGTGTTTAAGCCTGTTTCCGGATTTATTACTTAAAAAGTGTTTTTGACTCATTTGCATTCATATAGGCGTTGATATGGATCACCAGGGACAGCACAATGCTGAGGATGACGCCGCTACTCATGTCTCCGACAATGTGTCGCTGATGTAGGTTTCCGTAGGTCAGGGGAACAATAATGCAGCAGAGAATAATGCTGCGGGCGGAGGTGGACAGAATGCTGTACCACCTGTTATAGACCCAGCGTTCCAGCAGTATCAGGCCTTTCTGCAGTGGCAGCAGTTCCAGCAGCAGCAGCAGGGTGCCCAGCCGGTAGCACCTGCAGCAGTAGGTGGTATGGAGAGTGGGTATAAGCACATGGATAAGTCTGCAGTTAAGGAATTCTCAGGTGAAGAGGGCAAAGTCAAGGAGTTTGATGATTGGTTCCGCCAGGTGGAGAATGTTCTGGAGAAGTTCACCTGTGCACCTGAGCAGAGGGCTCGATTAGGGGCACACAAGTTCACAGGGTATGCATTGTCATGGTGGCAGGAACTTGTGGCCAACTTACCGAAGCCTGTGGAGATGCCTTGGGAGGATTTCAAGGAGAGATTCTACAAGGAGTTTCTTACTGTTGGTTTTCTGGAGGAGCAGAAGAAGCATTTTCTTGAGGTGAAGTAGGGACTAGATGAGACAGTATCAGCTTTCAGGATCCGGTACAACATCCTTCTCTTCTATGCTAGGGAGTTTGTGCCCGACGAGGTGACCAAGTGTAGGCGGTTTGTTAACGGCTTACGTACTGAGTTGGCGATAGCTGTGGCTGGTGGAGGGCACAAGACTTGGGAGGCAGTTTGTGCCGCTGCTTTTGATGCTGAGAGAGTTCAGTTGATCGGGAAGGAGGCTCGGGAAGCTGAGCAGAGGAAGCAGTCATCTGCTTCAGGACAGAAGAGGCAGTATTCTGATGCCGGTGGTGCAGATTATTCTTTTGGACAGAGTTCTTCTTACCAGGGTTCGAAGAAGTTACGAGGGCAGAGTTATCAGGGTGGACCAGGCAGATCCTCGGGAGGACGGTCCTATCAGTTTGGCTTTCGGGGACGGGGTTCCTCGGCACGGTTCTCGGGTACATGATGGTATTGCAATACGCCGGGACATCAGAAGTCATCTTGCTACAAGTGGATGAGGGATAATGGTGGCAGTGGTTCTCAGTATATAGTACAGAGTTCCGTGGCTAGTGGTGCTGTTTCTTCTTGTTCGAACAGGGGTGGCAGACAGTAAGGTCGAGGTCGTGGAGGTTCTGGAGCTCCGAACCGCGGGGGTGCGACTCAGTCTGCTGCAGCTCCTAGGGTTTATCCCATCACCCGGGAGGAGGCTGCTGATGCTCCAGAGGTTATAGCTGGTACCTTTATGGTTTTTGGTCAGTTTGCACATGCTTTAATTGATCCTGGTTCAACACATTCTTTTGTATCACGTGCATTCATGACTATTCATAACATAGAGGATGATAACCTTAGTAGACCCCTAAGAGTCCGTTTACCCACTAGAGATATAGTAGTTGTTGATCGAGTTTGTAGAGATGTGTCGATAGAGTATGATAGTGAGGGTTTTCCTTCTGATCTTACTGTCATGGATTTGGGAGAGTTTGATGTTATCTTAGGCATGGACTGGTTGTCCAGACACCAAGCAGTAGTTGATTGTCGGGCCAGGGAAGTGTCTTTATCTTCTTTGTTGGGGCGTAGACTTTTAATTGCTATGAGATGTAACATGTGGTGTGTGTTTTTGGGTGATCTGTGTGATGTACTGTGGGTTGGAAACCCGGATGCTTGATTAAGTTAATAATTCACACAACCCTGATAAATCATGACTTATGGCACACATGAACTCTTAAGTACGAATAAGAATAATATACAATAAAAGATATACTACTGTGGGCTGATGACCGGTTGGTTCGAGCGGGAAGTGATACCCCTCGGGAATGCATGCGGGATAGCACGGTATATGCGGTTTAGCATATGTGTCTGTGATGACCGGTTCTACCTCCCTCTCTCTACCTCCCCCTTTCTACCTCCCTCTTTCTCTTTGTCTATCTCTCTCTCTCAGTGATTGTATTGGGCCTTGCCCTGATTACAATTGGGCTTTAGCCCTGATTGTCTCATGAGACGGGACCGAGCTCGACGCACACAGCAGGGGGCCCTGAATAATAAATGTAATAATAATAATAAAATACAATTAGACGTAAAACATAAACTATCTGTTTATATGTTGCTGGCATGTTAGTACTGGTTATTGTGTGTTTCCTTTCCAGTGCTTGTTCCTCTACACTCCTTTTGAGCATGCTCTGTACACTTACATAATTAGATTTATACTGCTCACTGAGTAGGCGACTCACATAATCGCCACCGTTGTTTTTCAGACCCTTAGTTAGCGTGCTGTATTCCTTTTCCCTTTCAGGAGTACGGACGCAGATATCCCAGCAGGTAGCTGTGCTTCTTCTCCCGGTTGGATCCATAGGGTCGACTTGCATAACATTTTTCTCATCTTTGGTTTATATTGCTTTATCTTCCGCTGCATTTAACTGGTTGAGATGTCGTATTTATCTTTATTACTTTGTCGGCGATTTGCCGGGTTTTGGATCATGAAGTTGATTCGGCGGATTTGCCGGGTTAGACATTTAGCTTGCTATGCCGGTTTATTTCTGTTCTTTTATGACATCTCAGTTTATTAAGATTTATAGATAATTTTTTGGCATTGGATTTCATGTCCCGGGTTTCAAGGGCATATTGGTAAATTCTTTTTGTTTTTATTATTTTGTTGGAAAATTACGATACGGGCGTTTCATCCCCACTAACCCCTCACTAAAGTCGATAGTCCACCTCTCCCCAAGTCAACCGAGTATACCCAGTCCAAGAGGCCTTCATCTTGCCCAAGTTCTGTGATCTTAGTATTGTATGCCTATGGTTGCTATTCCCATGAAGAGAAAAGAAAAAAAAAGGAAGAGAAGGGGAAAAAGAGTCCGCTAGAATGAAAACCTGAATGGGCGGCCTAGACAAAAGTTAGGACAAGCCTGCTAAGTTAAAAACCCACATGGGGGGTCTAGGCAAAAGTTAGGACAAGCCTGCTTGGTTGATCACCCACATAGGCGGCCTAGACAAAAGTTAAGGCTAAAAGAGAAGTGGGGATAGTAGCCAATAACAAGGGGCATCCGCATGGTAGACGACATCACCTTGAAGACCATTCCTCCCATTGGAGACAAAACTACTTGGGTAGCAATACACGATCATCTGGGCATGTCGCCCTCGTCTATTCTTTAGTAGGGTGTCCATTCATCCAATGATTTAGCTTTTCGAGATAATTCTTTGTCCATCGAACCTTTCAACAAGGAGTGGTCACCCGTGGGGTCCTAGAAAAAGTTTGAATTGATTGAGTTCATAGTAGTTGGGAACCCTTCTTGTCAAAGCTTTGGTGATTTTGATGGGACAACTCACTTTTGCTCAAGTTGCTTAACTTTCACTTTAGCTCTAATGATTTTTCAATACTCATGCATCATATTAGGGGCACTCGCATTCAAACAAGTCATAGATAGCACTTGCATTCGAAAAGGAACAAAAACAACGAACACATCAAGATGCACTTGCATTTGGGGAGAAAAGGGAGACGAAAGAGAAGGGAAGAGAGGGAGATAAAAAGAAAGAGGAGGACAAAAAGAAAGACGATGTGTCAAATCTGCAAGCGCACAGATCGAGATAGCATACAAGGTCGTATCCACAGGGACTAGGCAAGATAATTAATCGACAGACTCAATTTGTTGGGCTAAAAACAGTAAAGAAATAGTAATTTGAAGGTTATAACTGTAAATCATAATAAATAATAAAATAAAGGATGATAAATTGTAAATAAAATGAAATGATAAGAGTATAAAGGGTCTAGATCAACTGGGGTTCACTACTCTATCCTTTTATACCTTAATTATCCTCCCAGACTCGTCAACAGGGTGACTCTGTTCCATGTCTGCGAACAGGCGGCACTGCCGACTAAAAATCTGCAGAGTACTTATGCGATTTCTTGATGGGTAACAACCTAGGATAAGACTATCTTCTTTTGGAAGTACAATCTCGTCTTAGAGGTCAATTTTACCACTGTCGTGGATCAACCTATTCCTAAGAGCAATGATGTTCTTTGTTATTACTTGTTCCACAATAATCTACCACCTTCCAGCATCCAAATTAAGGATGATCTATGTTTTTCTAGAATTAAACGTCTCCTGCCGGTACTTGGTTTAAATCCTAAGACAAGAACTAAAGATGGCCAGTCTCTAACCTTGGATTAAGCACACATAAATCAATCAAGAAACCGAATGAAATAAACTATTGAGGAGTAATTAATCTATAAAAGAAATCAAGTAGCTATATCCCTCTCGATCTAGAAAAGAGAATTAGTTAATAGCAAAATAAAAGAGAAGGATGGAGAAAACATCCATGGTTACAAAGCGAACAAAAGAGAAAAGAAGAAAAGCTTCTGTCGAAACCCTAGCTCCTGTCTTCTGTCTTCAGCTGCGTCCCAAAAGATGGCTGTCTTTTTTGCCTTTTTTTATTATGTGTAAAACCCCAGCTTTTAATTCCTAAAAAATAGATTGTTTATTTCCAAATCACTAGAAAGTAGGATTTTCCTTTCATTGACATGCAGTAGCCCTATTTCCTTCCTGAGAATGTCTTCTTCAAATCATATATCATGTCATATACTCCCAAAAATTTTCAGAATTAATTGACGCAAAAATTTGGGCTCTGATCTGCGGATGCAACAGACTCACCCTGTCGCAGACATGTAACAGTGTCACTCTGTTGAGAACTCTTCGACCGGAAATCTTCATCAAATCAGCTTTGGTTCTTCTAAAAATCCATAAAGAGCTCAAAATCCGTGTGAAATACGTTATTTTGCATCAAAAAACACCTGAAAGAAGATTTAATTAATAGAAGCTTTGCTTACTAAATTAAACTAAGAAAATCGTAAAAAAAATGGGAAACAATTAGCTTCTATTACACTGGTGCAGATTTGAATGGGAAGCATCCATATGCATTAATTATTTTATTCCTTGATAGCTCATGTTTAGTTTTGCTTGGGGACAAACAAAAGTTCAGGTTTGGGGGAGTTTGATAAGTGTGCGTAATACGTATTATTTAGTGCATAATGTCTCCCTTTTGGCCTAGCATTTAGTATAGATTCCTGCATTTTTTTACGGTTTTCTTAGTTTAAAAATCTGGGAAGCAAATGATCAATGAGAGAGACAATGCCATAAATTCATCTCTTAATATAGGCTTACATTTCCTAGAGTTGTTAACCAAAGGGGCATGGCATGCCCGAATCTTGTAGATAATGAAGATTGTAGACAAGGGCCATGTCATGCCTTATTTTTCAGACTCGTCAAGCTGACATTACGCAACAGAGGCACATCTGCCTTGAGGTTAATCCTGCATCAGGGGCACGGGGGGCCTGGAATCAGTGTTGATGAGGTTACAAGGGGCATGCTACCCCTTCCTTGGGGTAGCACTTTCGGGGCATGCTACCCCATGTTTTGAGTCAAGCTTCCCGGGGCATGGTACCCTGTGCGGATTTGAGATTTTCCTAAGGCATGCTACCCCATGAGGTTTGAACCAATTGTTAGGGCATGCTACCCCACTCTGATTGATTGACTCCCAGGGGCACGGCGGGCCTGTTTATATAACCAAGACTAGGAAAAGAAGTAGATCACCTATTTGACCAAGGGTCGGGACACCCGGGATGATTGTAGGCTAGTGGCATGCTAGACCACAACTAGATGATGCTGGGGCCATCATGCCCCATTTCGAGAAAAACAAACAAGGGGCATGATGTGCCCGCATTTAGGCAAAGGGCACGACACACTCCATCTCCTTCAAACCTACTAGGGGACCTGGAAACGTGAGAAAAGTGAGACATATACAAACCTAAACAGGTTAGATGATGAGGGAACCCAGATATGAGAAAACCAAGAGAGAACCTAAAGCCGGGACCCAGTTCCCATTGACCGTGAGATGAGGGAAACCAGAAGTGAGAGAAAACCTTGAGGAAACAAGACATGAGGGAACCCAAATGAGAGATGACCTTGAGAGAAACCAGGGGGAGTGAATTCAAAGCTGGGACCCAGTACCCGCAAGCCACAAGATGAGCAAGTCCAGATATGAGAAAAAAAAGAGAGGAGTGAACCAAAAGCCAGGACTCAGTTCCCTCAGACTCCGAGACACAAACCAGAAGCCGGGACCTAGCCCCCGCAAACCATAAGATGAGGGAGACCAGACATGAGGGAACCCAGATGAGAGAAAATCTTGAGGGAGTCCAAATATGAGGGGAACCAAAGTTGAGATATCCAAAGCCGGGACCCAGCTCCAAAACCCTGATAGACACAAACTAAAGCCAAGACCCAGCTCCCACAAATCTTGAGAGACACAAACCAAAGCTGGGACCTAGCTCCCACAAACCTTGAGAGACACATATCCAGAAGTCGGGAACCAGCTCCCGCAAACCTTGAGAGGCACAAAGCCGAGGACCCGGTTCTCACAAACCATGGGATGAGACAATTCCCACAAAGTCAAGGATCCAGTCCTTGCAAACCATGGGATGAGATGATTCTTTGTTGACGACCCGATAGATGAGATGATTCTATCACAAACAAACCGAGTCCCTTAAGGATGGCGATAAATCCTTCAAAACCTTGAGATGAGATGATTCCCAAAACCCCATGATGAGATGATTCCTGGCAACCAACAACCTTCAGGATGAGATGATTCCTGAAATGGAGCACGGGGTGCTCCAACCATCGACACACACCACTTGCACCAAACCGTTCAAATTTGGTTGTTACTTTCTTGCATTGTTTCGTCCTAAGTTTCTAAGGACTTATCAACGAGGGGCATCTGTGAACACCCAAATTTGACCCACAAAAATTCCTCTAATTTAGATTTTGGGTATGCTTAAACTATAAGATTAATGAGATGATTGGTCTTTGGCTAAAGCACACTTGGAATTTATTTTGGTAGAATCTATAATTTATGTATTGGGATTTATATGTTTGAACCTTAGGATTAATGAGATAATTTAATCATAGGATAAAAATTTACTAAAGTCCGATTCATTAAAATATTATCCTATTTTTGGGCTTTCTAGTTTATTTTATCCCGATTATAATGAGGTGATTTATTTTTAGGTTAAGGATGAATTTGAGGGCCTAAGTTAATGGAATGTGGACCTTCAAGAGTTGAATAGCCCATAAACACGTTACTTGCAAACCAATTTTAGCTCTGATTTTCGTGGAAAATCAGAGTTCAATCATCTTTTAATGGTAGAAGCATTTTTTATATGATTTGTGCATAAAATAAGGATTTAATGTATAATCAATTAGCAGATGGCTGGGAGGAGTAGTAATCAAGAAAAGAGGTGATTTTGGGTTGATTAGGGTTTAATTACGCGGTGGAATCAAATCAGAGAGGAATAAGAGGAAACCGGAAGCAAAAAAGGAAAGAACGGGTGGACACTGGGAGGTTGGGCGGTCATGGCGGGATGACCGCCAGGTCTGGGCGGCCATACATTGATGCCACCGGGCCTGGCAGCCATCCAGCTGTCATGGGTGCCCAGATTTCCTGATTTCCTCCGATTTCGACCCCTATTTTGATTCTACACGGTTTTGGCCCAGATTTTTGGCTGAGACCTTAGTCATTAAGCAAGTCCATGCCCCTACACTCCCCAGAGCACTGTAAATAGGGCCTCCCATTTACATTTCAAGGCATCAATCTCTCATTACACACACATCCCCATAAGCTTTGTTGCTGGGAGAAACTTTACCTCTCCAAGCCTAGAAATCTTTTATAGGCGGAAACTCTGGAGGAACTTCGTGGGTAGCATCAACAAGGAGGCAACAAGGGTAGACCAAAAGGGAATCAACAATTGAGCTAAGAATTGGGATGAAAGTGGGTGCAATTCAACCCAAACCAAGGAGCTAGAAGACTGCTACAAGAGGTAACACTAAACTCTTTTTGTGTTTACTATTTGTTGAGGATTTGATGATGGTATTAATGATGTGAGTGCTGTGATGCCATGAACAAGAACTACATGGGTTTGAGCCCGGTCGCCGGGGTACGTAGGTGGTCTCTAGTGGTGGAGACACAAGCCCAATTATTTTATTTTCCCTTTTTGTTCCAATTTCATTTTGTTATTTCTATGTGATTTGTTTCCACACAACACACACTCGCACAAGGCATACTTATGTTCTTCAATTGCACAAAGTTTTGCCCCAACATGGATGGGTGCCTAACACCTTCCCATCCATTACGAATCCCAGAGCCCATTATCTTTGGTTCGCTAAACAGTTGCTTTGAATGGAGTCATTGGGATTCAAGAACGGGTTTTTCCCAAATTTTGTCCCATAATAAAATTGGGGTTCCGACTCCATAGATATTGGGTGTTGGTTAAGATGAAGGTGTAAAAGGGAAAGGTGAGGAGACCCAAGTGATTTTGGGTCGGGTTCTCACAGCTAGCGACTCCGCTGGGGATTCTAAGGGTTCAAGAAACTCTGTGCAATCGTTGAATTTTGTATGCCTTTTCTATGTGTCATCATAAGTGCCTTGCATTCATGATGATTGATGTGAAGCCTCTGTCGCAAGAGGGCGAGGGAATCCAAGTCCGCTACATGCTTTCCTTAAGCGATAGTAGCTTGAGTGAACCCGTTTCTCAATGCTTAGCAATGATGGGGATTAATGGGTCTTGGACCTCACATGATATCCATTATCACATATGAGTAGGCCAAACTACTCCCTATCGGCATTCTCTAGCCCCCAACCAGCTGCATTGAAACACCCGTGTCCCAATTTTACAATAAAATACTTAATCAAAAGGAATTTACCAAAATACCCCTGAAACCCGGGACACAAAATCCAATACCCAAACATTATCTGAAAATCTTAATAAAGCGAGATGTCATAAAGAAAAAGAGAAAACCAGCTTATCAAGCCATAAGTCAACCCGGCATCCAGCCGAAACATCATCAGATATCAGATCCCGGCAACCCGCCGATAAAGTAATCAAGATCAATAATGACATCTCAAAAAAATCCAATACAGCGGAAAGTAGGTTAAAATAAAAACAAGAAAAAGAAAATGATATGCATGTCGGCTCTATGGATCCAACCGGGAGAGAAGCACAGCTACTTGCTGGGATATCCACGTCCGTACTCCGGAAAAGAAGAGTGAGACTGCACGCTAACTAAGAGTCTGGAAAAGAACGGTGGTGATTACGTGAGTCACCTACTCAGTGAGCAGTATAAATCTAGTTATGTAGGTGTGCAAAGCAAGTTTGAAAGGAAAGTAGAGAAACAAGCACAAGTAAGCAAACACACAATAACCAGCACTAACATGCCAACCACATAAAGCAAACAGTTTATATTTTACATCTGTCGTGTGTTGAGGTTTCTTATTATATTTATTATTCAGGGCCCCCTACTGTGTGCGTCGAGCTCAGTCCCGTCTCATGAGACAACCAGGGCGAAAGCCCAATATAACCAAGCACATAGCCCAAATATCACCATAGAGAGAGAGAGAGAGAGAGAGAAAGAGGGTGGTAGAAAGGGGAAGGTAGAAGGAGGGAGGTAGAAACCGCTCATCACAGACCCATATGCTAAACCGCATATACCATACTATCCCGCATGCAAACCCGAGGGGTATCACTTCCCGCTCAAACCAACCGGTCATCAGCACACAGTAGAATATCTTTTATAGTATATCATTCTTATTCATACTCAAAAGTTTATGTGTGCCAAAAGTTATGGTTTAACAGGATTGTGTGAATTATCAACTTAAACAAGCATCCGGGTTTCCAACCCACAGTACATCACACAGATCACCCAAACCACACCGCATGTTATATTCGATAGCAATTTAAAGTCATGCTCATCCGACAAAAAGTAACACATAGGCACACAATACAGATCACGGCATGTTAGCAAACAAGGCATGCAACTTAACAAACCAATCTAACAAGCACATGCATACAAACATAAAGAGACTTATAAAGTCACCTCAACGACGATTATTCTGTGGAGCTTTCCCCAAGACAGATCCTCCAGCTCCCGAGGTATTACCCGTGCCTGAATACCGGCACACACAACAATTACAAAACAATTATAGCAAACCGTGCATGCATGATGCTTATATGCTCAACTGAGTGAAACCTGACCCAAACTACCTGGTTAAGTAATTTCGGGGTCTAAGCCCCAAAGGGTATATCTCCTCACCAAAAACTCCAAACGACAAGGACCTAAGATTAACCGGGCTTAAGCCCATCTAAATTCAAAATAACCTCTCGGGCCTAAAGCCCACTTCCACAAGTCTGCATTTATCCCAATCTATGAATTTGGGCTTAGAGCCCATTCCTTAAAGTCCATAACGAGTTCCCGGGCCTAAAGACCATCTAAGTCCAAAACCGAATCCCGGGCCTAAAGCCCATTATGAAGTTGGGCTTAAAGCCCGTTACCCAAGTCCAAAGGTCATCCAATTAAGTCAATGGGCCTCAAGCCCATATCTTAAGGTCCATCAAAGTCCCAAGGTCTTAAAGTCAGTTAGTTGGGCCTGGGCCCGGTTTTTCCTAAATACAGTTCTAAGGTCATTCACGAGCCCAAATGTTGCCGGACTATGGTTCTACCCGTGTCGGTAAATTTCCAGCGCCACACTCTCACATCCCCACACGCGGTTTCCACTAACCCGGTATTCCCAATACATGAAAGTACTTGTTTAATATTACATGTCGTGAATGAGATTGAAACATAACAAAAGAGATACCCTCAAGCCGAAAATATTCTGCCTTGTCAGAACAAAACCCAAGCCCTCGCTGAAAATTCCCGAGCCTTGCCGGATTCCGGTCAACCTCGCCGGAATTCACCCAAACTGCCAGAAACAACCCAACAACAACAACCAACTCGGATTCAACACAACACAACTCCCGTAAGAATCTAACATGAAAGCAACAAATCCAAATTAGGTTGTAGGACACTCACCGGAATTGAATTCGGTGTTCAGCAAACAGATCCAAACACCAACCCCGAGCTCCTGACCACACTGCACAACCCGCACCCAAAAAGAAGTTCAGAACAGCAACCCGGCCACGACCAAAAATCAACAACACAGCACCACCAGCGACTACCAACGACCCCACAAACGCACGCACCGGTTGGCACCAACAACTCAATCCGAGCCCCCAATTGGACACTACACCACATCGCCCGGCGCCAACAAACACACAAGCAACAGAGCCCGATTAACACCAAGTCGATACCAAAGGGAAACATTGAGGGAGAAGAGGAAAAAGAAAAGAAGGCTCGAGGCTTACCGGTGTCGGCGACAAGATACCCGACCCAACCCCGAGCCTTCACCTTCGTGCGTGGACGGCGGTAAAGACGGCACCAAACACAACCGGTGGGAGATACGACGGTGGTGGCGACTCGCGGTTTGTGGAGAGGAAAGAAGAACAAGGGCGGCGGCGATTGGTGTTTGAGGAACGGCAAGAACGATTTGGGGAGAGGAGTTGTAGGAGAGAAGAAGAGAAGAGGGAGAGAGAGAGAGAGAGAGAGATGGGGGCGGCTGCGGCGGAAGAGAAAGAGAAGGAAGATGGGAAAAAGAAAAAGGAGAAAAAAAATGGAGGGGGGGAGGCGACTAGGGTTTGGCTGGCCTGGGTGAATGACTTGTCGTTCACTTAGGCGCGGTCAACCCTGGCTGCTCAGTCAACACCTTTTTTTAATTTTTTATTTTTTTTCAAACTCAAAACGACGTAGTTTTAACAGGTTTTTGGGTTTTTTGGGTCCCCATCTTTAGCGGTTTGGCCAATTATATACCCCAACATTTTTTTTGGCCGGGCATATACCCTGACTTCACATGGGCAAGCCAAACGTAATCCCCTGGTCAGGTACCTACTGACGTGGCGGGCTGCCCGGATTTGAGGTTTAGGAGGTGTTTCAAAACGACGCCATCTCGTGCCAAAATGACGTCGTTTTATAGGGTAGGTTGGACACGTCAGATCCACGTGTCATTGTGGGCCTCGCATGCTACCAACCCCAAACCCATGACCTAATCGTTCCAAAAACCCGATGGTTACCCGAAAACCCAATGATTATTTTTTTATTATTTTCTTTATTCTTTTGTCTATTATTTCTCCATAAATTTCAATTAAAAGAAATATATATTAGGAATCCTGAAAAATAAAAAACGATTGACATAGGATCCTACTTTCCCTCCCTAACTTTTCTCTTCATCTTTTCTTATCCCCATTTATAACTAAAATATCTCCCCTTTAATGCTTATTGAATGAAATCAATAGTTACCAAAAAAATCAAATATCTTCAACCCACCCTCTCTGTCGACTTTTCATTAGAAAAGAAAAAAAAATTCTCCTCCATCAACTCCAATCCACCACCCCCAACGAAGAGACTACCACCGTAGAGCCCCAAGCCGAAATCTAGACCATGGAATCAAGCCACCACCAATACAAACCTAGCTAACCGTCGTCGCCGCCTCTTGCTTGTACCTTTACCTCCTCTGTTCGTTTAGGTCTTGTTAAGCACGGGTTAAAGGGGTGGACGACACTTGGAAACTCGCAGTCACCCACATTCTCCTCTTCCATTCATCTCTTTTGTCAGGGTTATTGGGTTTCAATTAAACAAACCCCGATTCAGGCTTGGATTTGTAGAACGTGAACGGGTGTCGGTGGTTGTTAATGTTGGTTCTGGTTGCGGCTTGTTGTGTGGGTTTTTTGGGAAGTTTATTGTAGGGCTCGGGCGTGGACATTTCGTGCTTATTGGTGTGGGTCTCGTGCAGAATCCGATACCTTGGGTTTGGATCCGTACTGGTTCATAGGGCTATGGTTGTACTGGTTCATGGCAATAGAGGAGGACGAACGATTTGTTCATAGATGAAGAAGTACTAGTGGTGCTGCTGCTTTTTTTTTCTTAATATTTCTTAATCTTGAGTTTCTTTCGGCCTGTTTTTGTTGAATGTGTCGATGTGTTTGAATTGGGAGAGCTGTCGGTAGTAATGCAATATCAATTCCATTTTGTTTATTAACTTGGTATTTGTCTATATGAATTTTTTGTACGACATTCCAGTGGATTGTTCATCATTTTGCAAGAGAGATCCAGTTTATACCACCGGGGGTGGTGGCCTAGTGGCAAGGCTTTCAACCTGCCATCTCTAAGACTCGGGTTCGAGTCCCGGCGCTTCCAGTCAATCCCCATAGTGTGATGCGGCCGAATATGGCCTTCCACACGGTGGGGTGCTGGCGTTTGAGCCCGATGATTCCCCGGTATTATGACGCGTAGCAGGTGAGGGTGTCCGCTGGTGCCCCGGTTGGGCGGTCTCTCCTACGAGGAGGGTCTAATGCCAGGATGTAACCGGTAATGACCGGGGCCTGGACCGACGGGGCGATGATGACACCACTGATGCCTTTTTTTTTTCGACAAAAAAAAAAAAGAGAGATCCAGTTTATTGTCATTATTTGGTTAATAAAATTATTTGGTAATTTACTATTCCGGTGAACATTTAAGAATTAAAAAGATTCCTAAAAAAAGAATAAGAAATAATTTAAGAAAATATAAAATTGTAAACATTATTAAATAAATTAAAAAAAGGAGATTATGAAATTTAGACAAGAAATTTTAAATGTGGGTCAACTTTCATTGTTTCGGGTCGGTTGGGTGAAGAACCCGGGGTTGGTAGTATACGGAGCCCAAAAAGACATGTGGATCTGATGTGTCCACTCAACCCTCTAAAACGGCATCGTTTTGGCACGAGACGACGTCGTTTTGTAACACCTCCCAAGGCCCAAATTCGGGCAGCCCGCCACGTCAGCAGGTACCTGACCAGGAGATTACGTTTGGCCTGCCCATGCAAAGTCGGGGTATATGCCCGGCCAAAAAAAATGTCGGGGTATATATTTGGCCAAACCACTAAACATGAGGGCCCAAAAAACCCAAAAACCCTAGTTTTAACAAGACTTACGGTAAACCCCGCGTTTCATCCCGAAACACGTTTTATCCTCAACGAAAGCCGAACCCGTCATACTAATGACTTAGTACCGATATAACCAAGGTAAAATAATTTATTTTCCTAGTCCAAAAATCCGGAAATTCCTCAAGGGCATAATTGGAATAAAAATTTCGAAAATTCCATAAATTAAATTATGAAAATCAAGGGCGTTACAGTTCTACCCCACTTAAGAAAATTTCGTCCTCGAAGTTACAAGATATGAAAATCAGAACAGATGTGGATACTGCTCTCTCATATGGGACTCAACCTCCCAAGTAGCCTCATTCGGAGAATGACGGCTCCATCTGACCCGATCCATAGGAATGGTATGACTCCTCAACTGCCGCACCTCCTGAGCCAAAATCTCCACCGACTCCTCAACATAGGTCAAATCCTCAGAAACCTCCACCTCTGTCGGGGATACAACATGACTAGGATCAGACCGATGACGCCTCAGCATCGAAACATGGAATACATCATGTTTGCGCGACAGCTCCTCCGGTAAAGCCAACCTGTAGGCCAGCGGACCAATCCGCTCAATGATCTTACAAGGACCAATATAATGAGGGCTCAACTTGCCATTCCTCCCAAACCGGATAACACCTCTCCAGGGAGCAACACGGAGGAAAACTCTATCACCTTCACTGTACTCCTTCTCCCGACGATGCTTATCGGCAAAACTCTTTTGCCGGTCCTGAGCAGCTCTCATGCACTGCTTAACCACCTCGATCTGATCAACAGTCTCCTGGACTAGATCCGAACCAACCACCTGTCTCAGACCTTCCTCATCCCAACAAATCAGACTACAACACTTCCGCCCATACAAAGCCTCATAAGGTGCCATACCGATACTGGAATGATACACGTTGTTATAAGCAAACTCAACCAACGGTAATGTCTCATCCCAAGAACCATTGAAGTTGAGCACACATGCTCTAAGCATATCCTCTAGCGTCTGTATAGTCCTCTCCGACTGCCCATCGGTCTGCGGATGGAATGCAGTACTAAAATTCAGCTTAGTACCCAAAGTTGACTGTAAGCTCTTCCAAAAATGGGAAGTAAACCTCGGATCCCTGTCCGACACAATGGATAGTGGAACTCCATGTAGACGGACAATACCCGAAACATATAACCTCGCCAGCTTATCCATTGTATCTGTTTGCTGAATCGGTAGGAAATGAGCTGACTTGGTCAACCTATCAACAATGACCCAGATGGCATCATGTCGACCCCGGGTCCTCGGTAACCCCATCACAAAGTCCATAGTGATATGCTCCCACTTCTACTGCGGAATAGTCAAAGATCTCAACTTGCCGGCAGGAGCCTGATGCTCGGCCTTCACCTGCTGACAAGTTATACAACGAGCCACAAACTCCGCAACATCCTTCTTCATCCCGGGCCACTAATAATGACTCTTCAAATTCTGGTACTTCTTGGTGCTACCAGGATGCATAGCATATGGCGCATTATGTGCTTCATCCATGATCCACCTTCTCATGTCATCGACATCCGGAACACACAACCGATCACCAGTCATAAAAGCACCATCCTCCCGGACATAGAAACTAGAACTCTATCCACCGAGAGCCTTATCCCACAACTCCGCTAGATGAGGATCATCAAACTGCAACTCCATGTTCTTATCCCGCAAGGTCGGTCGGATGCACAGACTGGCAAGCAACGCCCCAGTAACATACACCTCCAACTGCGCATCCAACGACCTCAGCTCCACCAAGGAAGGCAAAGCATAAGAAACCGGGTCCTCATCCGCAGAAGCCACTCTCTTCCGGCTCAATGCCTCTGCAACAACATTGGCCTTCCCGAATGGTACTCAATAGTACAATCATAATCCTTCCAAAGCTCAATCCAGCGTCTCTGCCTCATATTAAGCTCCCTTTGGGTCATGATGTACTTCAAACTCTTGTGATCCGTGAAAATCCGACACTTCTCACCGTACAGATGGTGTCTCCAGATTTCCAAAGCAAAGACCACAGCAACTAACTCCAGATCATGGGTCGGATAGTTTCTCTCATGAGTTCTCAACTGTCTAGAGGCATAAGCAATCACCCGACCCTTCTGCATCAAAACACATCCCAAGCCCAGACCAGCAGCATCACTGAACACTGTGTACTCCACTCCGGGTCTCGGAACAGTCAAAACCGGTGCAGAAGTCAACTGACTCTTCAACTTCTCAAAACTCTTCTGACAACGGTCATCCCAAACAAAAGTACAGTCTTTCCTCAACAGCTTAGTCATGGGACCCGCTATTAAGAAAAAACCCTCAATGAACCTCCGGTAATAACCAGCAAGTCCAAGAAAACTCCGTATCTCAGGTACAGTCTTCGGAGGCTCCTAGTCCATGACTGCCTTAATCTTGGTCGGGTCCACCTTAATGCCCTCACCGGACACAATATGCCCAAGAAACGCGACCTCATCCAACCAAAACTTACACTTGTTGAGCTTGGCATAGAGCTGTTCTTCTCTCAACCTCTGCAAAACTTGTCTCAAGTGGTCCTCAAGTTCGGCCTTACTACTCGAGTAGACCAGAATATCATCGATGAAAACTACCACAAACCGATCCAAAAATTCATGGAAGACCTGCTGCATCATACATAAGAACACTGCCGGTGCATTCGTCAGCCCAAATGGAACAACCACAAACTCATAATGACCATACCGAGTGCGGAATGCAGTCTTCGGTACGTCTTGCTCTGCAATCCGAACCTGATGGTAACCAAATCGCAAATCAATCTTCGAGAATACAGATGCACCCTGCAACTGATCGAACAAGTCATCGATCCTAGGCAAAGGATACTTGTTCTTCACAGTCACCTGCCTATAGTCCATACACATTCGCATACTGCCATCCTTCTTCTTCACAAATAAGACCGGGGCACCCTAAGGTGAGATGCTCGATCTAATGAAACCCTTATCCAACAACTCCTCCAGTTATTTCTTCAACTCCTGAAGTTCTGTCGGAGCCATTCTGTAGGGCGGTATAGAAATAGGTGTAACTCCCGGTACCAAGTCAACTGTATACTCCACCTCCCGCTCCGGAGGTAACCCAGGTAGATCATCAGGAAATACATCAGGAAACTCCCGAACAATCGGAATATCCTCCACTCCCGGTACTGGCACCGAAGAATCGACCACATGAGCTAGAAATGCATCACAGCCCTTTCGAATCATCCTGAAAGCTTGGATGGCCGAGATACAACACGCCGATAGGGCTCTTCGTTCTCCAACGAACACCAATCTATGCCTCAACAGAGAAGATAAAGACACTTCCCTGGCCCGACAATCAACTACTGCCTGATGTCTGGACAACCAATCCATACCAAAGATAACATCAAACTCTCCCAAGTCCATGACAGCAAGATCAGAAGGAAAACTCTCACTATCATACTCTATCGATACATCTCTACAAACTCGATCAACAACTACTATATCACCAGTGGGTAAACGAACTCTCAGGGGTCTACTTAAGTTATCATCCTCTATGTTATGCATGGTCATGAATGCACGTGATACAAAAGAGTGTGTTGAGCCTGGATCAACTAAAGCATGTGCATACTGACAAAAAACCATAAAGGTACCTGCTATGACCTCTGGAGCATCAGCAGCCTCCTCCCAGGTGATGGCATAAACCCTAGGAGCTACAGCAGACTGAGTCGCACCCCCGTGGTTCGAAGCTCTAGAACCCCCACGACCTCGACCCTACTGTCCGTTACCCCTGTTCGGACCAGTGGAAACAGCACCACTGGCCACAGAACTCTGTACTGTATACTGAGAAACACTGCCACCACTATCCTTAATCCACTTGTAACAAGCTGACTTCTGGTGTCCCGACTTATTACAATACCAGCATGTACCCGAGAATCGTGCCGAAGAACCCCCTCTATGAGATCCAGACTGATAAGACCGTCCTCCCGAGGTTCTGCCTGGTCCACCCTGATAGTTCTGCCCTAGGGACTTCTTCGAACCTCGGTAAGAAAAACCCTGTCCACCAGAATAGTCTGCATCACCGACATTCGAATACTGCCTCTTCTGTACATGAGCAGATGACTGCTTCTTTTGCTCGGTTTCCCGAGCCTTCAGTCCAATCAACTGCACCCTCTCAGCATCTAAAGCAGCCTCACAAACTGCCTCCCAAGTCTTGTACCCTCCACCACCCACAGCTAACGCCAACTCCGTACGTAAGCCGTTAACAAACCGCCTACACTTAGTCACCTCATCGGGCACAAACTCCCTAGCATAAGAGAGAAGGATGCTGAACCGGATCCCGAATGCTGACACCGACTCCTCTAGTCCCTGCTTCACCTCAAGAAACTGCTTTTTTTGCTCCTCCAGAAAACCAACAGTGAGAAACTCCTTGTAGAATTTCTCCTTGAAATCTTCCCATGGCATTTCCACAGGCCTCGGTAGGTTCTCAACAAGTCCACGCCACCATGTCAACGCATATCCCGTGAACTTGTGTGCAGCAAACCGTGCCCAGTGCCCAGGCGGACACACGAACTTCTCCAGAACATTCTCCACCTGACGGAACCAATCATCGAAATCCTTTGCACTGACTTTCTCACCTGAGAACTCCTTAACTACTGACTTATCCATATGTTTGTAACCACTCTCCACACCACCTACCGCAGCAGGTGTAACCAGCTGAGCACTCTGCTGCTACTGCTGAAACTGTTGCCACTGTAAATAGGCCTGATACTGCTGGAACGTTGGGTCCATAACGGGTGGTACGGGTGGCACTACATTCTGTTCTCCTCCACCTGCAGCATTATTCCCTGCTGCATTATTGTTCCCCTGACCAACGGGAACCTGCATCACCGACACATTGTCGGAGACATGAGTAGCGGCGTCATCCTCAACATTGTGCTGCCCTTGGTGATCCATATCAACGCCTATATGAATGCAAATGAGTCAAAAACACTTTTAAGGTTATAAATCCGGAAACAGGCTTATTCACAGAAACCACTTGAAAACAAGGTTTAAAACACTTTTAAAACCAAGGATCTGAAGCCTGCTCCGCTACCAAGCTGAAACACCCGTGTCCCAATTTTACAATAAAATACTTAATCAAAAGGAATTTACCAAAATGCCCCTGAAACTTGGGACACGAAATCCAATACCCAAACATTATCTGAAAATCTTAATAAAGAGAAATGTCATAAAGAACAAGAGAAAACCGGCTTATCAAGCCATAAGTCAACCCGACATCCAGCCAAAACATCATCAGATATCAAATCCCGGCAACCCGCCGATAAAGTAATCAAAATCAATAATGACATCTCAACAAAATCCAATGCAGCGGAAAGTAGGTTAAAATAAAAACAAGAAAAAGAAAATGATATGCATGTCGGCTCTATGGATCCAACCGGGAGAGAAGCACAGCTACCTGCTGGGATATCCACGTCCGCACTCCGGAAAGGAAGAGTGAGACTACACGCTAACTAAGAGTCTGAAAAACAACGGTGGCGATTATGTGAGTCACCTACTCAGTGAGCAATATAAATCTAGTTATGTAGGTGTGCAAAGCAAGTTTGAAAGGAAAGTAGAGAAACAAGCACAAGTAAGCAAACACACAATAACCAGTACTAACATGCCAACCACATAAAGCAAACAGTTTATATTTTACATCTGTCGTGTGTTGAGGTTTCTTATTATATTTATTATTTAGGGCCTCCTACTGTGTGCGTCGAGCTCGGTCCCGTCTCATGAGACAACCAGGGCGAAAGCCCAATATAACCAAACACATAGCCCAAATATCACCATAGAGAGAGAGAGATAGAGAGAAAGAGGGAGGTAGAAAGGGGAAGGTAGAAGGAGGGAGGTAGAAACCGGTCATCATAGACCCATATGCTAAACCGCATATACCATGCTATCCCGCATGCAAACCCGAAGGGTATCACTTCCCGCTCGAACCAACCGGTCATCAGCACACAGTAGAATATCTTTTATAGTATATCATTCTTATTCATACTTAAAAGTTTATGTGTGCCAAAAGTTATGGTTTAACAGGATTGTGTGAATTATCAACTTAAACAAGCATCCGGGTTTCCAACCCATAGTACATCACACAGATCACCCAAACCACACCGCATGTTATATTCCATAAAAATTTAAAGTCATGCTCATCCGGCAAATAGTAACACATAGGCACAGAATACAGATCACGGCATGTTAGCAAACAAGGCATGCAACTTAACAAACCAATCTAACAAGCACATGCATACAAACATAAAAAGACTTATAAAGTCACCTCAACGACGATTATTCTGTGGAGCTTTCCCCAAGACAGATACTCCAGCTCCCGAGGTATTCCCCGTGCCTGAATACTGGCACACACAACAATTACAAAACAATTATAACAAACCGTGCAAGCATGATACTTATATGCTCAGCTGAGTGAAACCTGACCCAAACTACCCGGTTAAGTAATTTCAGGGTCTAGGCCCCATAGGGTATTTCTCCTCACCAAAAACTCCAAAAGACAAGGACGTAAGATTAACCGGCTTAACCCCATCTAAATTCAAAATAACCACTCGGGCCTAAAGCCCACTTCCACAAGTCTGCATTTATCCCAATTTATGAATTTGGGCTTAGAGCCCATTCCTTAAAGTCCATAACGAGTTCCCGGGCCTAAAGCCCATTATGAAGTTGGGCTTAAAGCCCGTTACCCAAGTCCAAAGATCATCCAATTAAGTCATTGGGCCTCAAGCCCATATCTTAAGGTCCATCAAAGTCCCAAGGTCTTAATGTCAGTTAGTTGGGCCTGGGCCTGGTTTTTCCTAAATACCGTTCTAAGGTCATTCCCGAGCCCACACTCTCATACCCCCACACACGGTTTCCACTAACCCGGTATTCCCGATACATGAAAGTACTTGTTTAATATTACATGCCATGAATGAGATTGAAACATAAAAAAAAGAGATACCCTCAAGCCGGAAATATTCTGCCTTGTCGGAACAAAACCCGAGCCCTCGCCGGAAAATCCCCGAGCCTCGTCGGATTCCGGTCAACCTCGCCGAAATTCACCCAAACTGCCAGAAACAACCCAACAACAACAACCAACTCGGATTCAACACAACACAACTCCCGTAAGAATCTAACATGAAAGCAACAAATCCAAATTAGGATGTAGGACACTCACCGGAATTGAATTCGGTGTTCAGCAAACAGATCCAAACACCAACCCCGAGCTCCCGACCACACTGCACAACCCGCACCCAAAAAGAAGCTCAGAACAGCAACCTGGCCACGACCAAAAATCACCAAAACAGCACCACCGGCGACGACCAACAACCCCACAAGCGCACGCACCGGCTGGCACCAACAACTCAATCCGATTAACACCAAGTCGATACCAAAGGGAAACAAAGAGGGAGAAGAGGAAAAAGAAAAGAAGGTTCGATGCTTATCGGTGTCGGCGACGAGATACCCGACCCAACCCCGAGCCTTCACCTTCGTGCGTGGACGACGGCAGAGGCGGCACCAAACACAACCGGCGGGAGATATGACGGTGGTGGCGGCTCGCGGTTTGTGGAGAGGAAAGAAGAACAAGGGCGACAGCAATTGGTGTTTGAGGAACGACAAGAACGATTTGGGGAGAGGAGTTGTAGGAGAGGAGAAGAGAAGAGGGAGAGAGAGAGAGAGATGGGGGCGGCTGCGGCGGAAGAGAAAGAGAAGGAAGAAGGGAAGAAGAAAAAGGAGAAAAGAAAAAAGGAGGGGGGAGGCGGCTAGGGTTTGGCTGGCCTGGGTGAACGACTTGTCGTTCACTTAGGCGCGGTCAACCCTGGCTGCTCAGTCAACTTCTTTTTTTTATTTTTATTTTTATTTTTGTTTCCAAAATCAAAACGACGTAGTTTTGACCAGACCTACGGTAAACCCCGCGTTTCATCCCGAAACATGTTTTATCCTCAACGAAAGCCGAACCCGCCATACTAACGACTTAATACCGATATAACCAAGGTAAAATAATTTATTTTCCTAGTCCAAAAATTCGGAAATTCCTCAAGGGCATAGTTGGAATAAAAATTTCGTAAATTCCATAAATTAAATTATGAAAATCCGGGGCGTTACATGCATACCCTGAGCATCTCATGCATATTGAATCAATAAGTGGTTCGTGCATTTCGGTGATTATTGTTGTGGATTCGTGTGTTTGTAAATAGAGTGTTTCTAGCGGGATCGCCGTGCTAACTCTGATGAGTTTAGTAAAGGAACTCTAGGGGAGTAAGTATACGTTTAAGCCGATGATAAATTTTTTGTGTTGTTTCCCAGATGACATATATTTTCAGTCGGTCTACCTTGACTTAAGCAATTCCTATTTTCATACATTCGGCATTGCATCACATGTTTTTTTTTCAAAGTACAAAAAGAAATTCGAACTAGGGTGTCCCATTTTTCAATTCCCTACCCTTTTGAACCTGAGTCTTCAAGAAAAGAAAATATTTTGAGAGAATGAGAAAAATGTTTTGCAAATGTATTCCATCATGCTTTCCCACCATTTTCAAATGTCTTGAAAGAAAACAAAGCTTAAGTCTAGGATTCCTGATGACCATGAACTCTATCATTAGAATTGAACACTTAGGACACTGTGGGTGAGTAGTGCCTTGATTGAGAGTGGATGGTGAAGATATTAGGGATGATGGATACATCAAAAGGCGATGATCCCAGTAGACAAGGAGGTAATGAAGACGTTGGAAATCGTGGAGGTATCCTAAGGCGAAAGGTGGGAAGAAGGCAAAGGTAGTGACGAAGCATTAACTCAAGACACTGAAGTGACTTTGGACCTTCTTGTGAGAGGAGATGTAGGCCCCAGTATTTATGGCAGAAGATGTGAGATGGGATGACCTGGTTGGGCCTTCTCGTGAGAGGAGATGTAAGCCCAATAATTATAGTAGGAGAGGTGAGACGAGGAAACTTGATTGGACCTTCTTCAGGAACGTTGATGTAAGCCCCGATGTTTCTTTGCAAACCATGTTGATGAGGCAAGCCAGTGTGCCGAGTTGATGAGCTGAATTGAGGAACCAAGTGGGGTAGACGAGTCGAGTTGTCAAGTTGCGATGCCAAGTTGGGAAACCAGGGAACCAAGATGCAAAGCTGAGCCGAGCTATTGAGGGTTGAGTATACAAGTTAAGACAAACTAAGGAGACTTTCTCATGGGAAGAAATGTGAATCCCAGTTTTGGGGGAGAAACAATGAAGAAGAACGTGGGAAAAAAATGAGATTAGATGAGGTATGGCGAAGAGACAAAGAGTGAAGGGAGTTGGTGTTTGGGTTTTCTTGCGAGAGGAGATATGAGTCCTGATTTTCGAAAGGAAGAAATGATAAGATGGACATGAGACTTGACACGATGAAAGCAATGATGAGGTGGCGACAACAAGAAGGTGATGAGACGAGGCAATAGAGGTGATGTATTCCAAGGGGTCACTCAATGTTATTGAAGGGTAGATGAGAAGTGCAAGTATAGGGAGAATTGATTAGAGACCACAGACCGAATTTGTAAGTATGGATAGAATGATGACTAAGAATGGGTGTAGTTGCTCTTTAGAGTCTATAGGTTGAGTCGAGTCAAAAAGGGCGATAGTTAAATTCTGTGTCCAACAATCAATAGTGTCATTATTTGTACTTTGATTTTTCACATAAGGAATAAAACTTTGATTTCCTTATCTTCTATGTATATGTGGCAAATTGTGCACGACTTCAAGACATTCCATTGGATCAATCTAGGGGACCATAAAACAAACTACGAAGACCTGATTCTGCGGATGTAATTCGACCTTACCTAACATATATTTGATCAACCCCAGCTGATTCCTAAACACTTACCCACGCTAGCCTTCAAACACGTGCCTATTTTGACACCTATCTAGCCCAGCCTCCATGTTAACCCCATCAGGCCCACCGTGGATACTTGTCTGAGAAAAATTGCCTCCCAAAAGAAAATCTAGTTCCCAAAGGTGATGCAAACAAGGGTGCGCCTAGCGCAAGAGAAAGGGATGACAAGTTGATCAAGCTTTAGGGATCGATTACCAGGGAATGCTCAAGAATGTTCAAAGATCACATGTTGCCATATCAAAAAAAAGTTCTAGCAAATGCATATGTTAGACACTGCCACTTCCGTCAAAGAGAAAACGAAAAGAAAGAGAAAAAAAATAACAAACAAAAAAAGAGAAAGATGGGGAAAGGGGAGTGACCTTTAACACTTGAATGGTAATCCGTCATCTATTCCATGAAATCGGGAAGAAGAAGTCATAATGAAGAAGACAAGTGTCCTCTTGCTGCCTTAAGCCTTCCACTAGAAACCAATCTATCAAACACCCACTATCTTCAGCCATCCAAAAACATCATTTTGACAAACACCTCAAGCCAAACACCACGTCCACAGATACGTAGGCAATCCAGCCACGGGCCCGATCTATAAATTACGGTTCCCATATTGATTCAAGGGAAAGATTGGAGTCGTTGTCATATAGAAATGTCACACTGTTGATTGTATTCGAGCCTCTTTTGTAGTCATAAGGCCTATTTTTTCGACTTGTGTTCTATAAAAATATCAATCAAGTCTGCCTCTCTCAAGAAGATTCACTTCTCCAATAGTCTCTCGAGCACACTCTGACCAAATGAGTCTTGGGTTCATCACTAACCCCTCACTAAAGTCGATAGTCCACCTCTCCCCAAGTCAACCGAGTATACCCAGTCCAAGAGGTCTTCATCTTGCCCAAGTTCTGTTATCTTAGTATTCTATGCCTATGGTTGCTATTCCCATGAAGAGAAAAGAAAAAAAAAAGGAAGAGAAGGGGAAAAAGAGTCAGCTAGGTTGAAAACCCGAATGGGCAGCCTAGACAAAAGTTAGGACAAGCCTGCTAGGTTGAAAACCCACATGGGGGGCCTAGGCAAAAGTTAGGACAAGCCTACTTGGTTGATAACCCACATGGGCGGCCTAGACAAAAGTTAAGGCTAAAAGAGAAGTGGGGATAGTAGCCAATAACAAGGGGCATCCGCATGGTGGACGACATCACCTTGAAGACCATTCCTCCCATTGGAGACAAAACTACTTGGGTAGCAATACACGATCATCTGGGCATGTCGCCCTCATCTATTCTTCAATAGGGTATCCATTCATCCAATGATTTTGCTTTTCGAGATAATTCTTTGTCCATCAAACCTTTCAACAAGGAGTGGTCACCCGTGGGGTCCAAGAAAAAGTTTGAAATGATCGAGTTCATAGTAGTTGGGAACCCTTCTCGTCGAAGCTTTGGTGATTTTGATGGGATAACTCGTTTTTGCTCAAGTTGCTTAACTTTCACTTTAGCTCTAATGATTTTTCAATACTAATGCATCATATTAGGGGCACTCGCATTCAAACATGTCATAGATAGCACTTGCATTCGAAAAGGAACAAAAACAACGAACACAACAAGATGCGCTTGCATTCGGGGAGAAAAGGGAGAGAAAAGAGAAGGGAAGAGAGGGAGATAAAAAGAGAGAGGCCGACAAAAAGAAAGATGATGTGTCAAATCTGCAAGCGCACAGATCGAGATAGATACAAGGTCATATCCACAGGGACTAGGCAAGATAATTAATCAACAGACTCACTTCGTTGGGCTAAAAACAGTAAAAAAATAGTGATTTGGAGATTATAAATGTAAATCATAATAAACAATAAAAATAAAGGATGATAAACTATAAATAATAGGAAAAGATAAGATTATAGAGGGTCTAGATCAATTGAGGTTCACTACTCTATCCTTTTATACCTTAATTATCCTCCCAGACTCATCAACAGGGCGCCTCTATTCCATGTCTGCGAACAGGCGACACTGTCGACTAAAAACCTGTAGATTACTTATGCAATTTCTTGATGGGTAACAACCTAGGGTAAGATTATCATCTTTTGGAAGTATAATCACGTCTCAGAGGTGAATTTTACCACTGTCGTGGATCAACCTATTCCTAAGAGCAATGATGTTTTTTGTTATTACTTGTTCCACAATAATCTACCACCTTTCAACATCCAAATTAGGGATAATCTACGTTTTTCCAGAATTAAACGTCTCCTATCGGTACTTGGTTTAAATCCTAAGAAAAGAACTAAAGATGGCCAGTCTCTAACCTTGGATTAAGCACACATAAATCAATCAAGAAACCGAATAAAACAAACTGTTGAGAAGTAATTAATTCATAAAAGAAATCAAGTAGCTACATCCCTCTTGATCTAGAAAAAAGAATTAGTTCAGAGCAAAATAAAAAGAAATGGATGGAGAAAACATCCATGGTTACAAACCGAATAAAAGAGAAAAGAAGAAAAGCTTCTGTCGAAACCCTAGCTCATGACTTCTGCCTTCAGCTGCGTCCCAAAAGATGACTGTTGCTGTTTTTTTTGCCTCTTTTTATTGTGTCTAAAACCCTAGCTTTTAATTACTAAAAAATAGCATGTTTATTTCCAAATCACTAGAAAGTAGGATTTTCCTTTCGTTGACATGCAGTAGCCCTATTTCCTTCCTGAGAATATTTTCTTTAAACCATATATCACGTCATATACTCCAAAAAAATCTTCAAAATTAATTGACGCAAAAATCTGGGCTCTGATCTGTGGATGCAACAGAGTCACCCTGTCGCAGACATGTAACAGTGTCACTCCGTTGAGAACTCTTCGACAGGAAATCTTTATCAAATCAGCTTCGGTTCTTCTAGAAATCCATAAAGAGCTCGAAATCCATGGGAAATAGGTTATTTTGCATCAAAAAACACCTGAAAGAAGATTTAATTAATAGAATCTTTGCTTACTAAATTAAACTAAGAAAACTGTAAAAAAAATGCATGAATCTATACTAAATGCTAGGCCAAAAGGGAGACATTATGCACTAAATAATACGTATTATGCACACTTAACAAATTCCCCCAAACCTGAACTTTTGCTTGTCCCGAAGCAAAACTGAACATGAACTATCAGGGAATAAAATAAGTAATGTATATGGATGCTTCCCATTCAAATCTGCACCAGTGTAACCCTGTTCGAATGCAACCAGTTGTTCAGCCAAGAAAAAACTCTTTGTAAACATTTAGCTCCTAAAAATTGGAGGCTACTAAAATCCACCAAAATACACACAAGCAAAATATAAGTTCCTTTTCAAGTATTCAACCAATCAGTCCTTCAAATAATATGCTTAATTATTTCATGTAGAGAATGCGCAAGTAAAAACAGTGTCCCATATGCAACTCTAAACTCGCATCTCCACTAATGAGCACAAATTCAAAACCAGAGATCATTAGGTCTTTAAAGGGTAAAGTCTGGGGTTAAATAAGTGTACCAAGGAAAAGAAGATTAGGTGTTCAAATGTTTGCCAAGCTTGCTGCAATTAGTCTCTAGATAATGAAATATCTCATGGCAACAAACTGACTCCGTTAAACTTTTGTTACTGAATTCCATCATTTTGACCATGCCCTTGCTCATATTTTTTTCTCTTTTCTTTTTTTTTGGTTTCTTTTTTTTTTCTATATAAGCAATAGTATCAAGCAGGGGGTTAGATTTATATAATTTGAGCTTGGTCAACATTATTCATTATGGAGTACAGAGTAATAGGGTGAGTCTGTTGGCTGTCAATAATTTGGCGTGAGGATTGAATACAACAAATAAGGCAAATAGGACTGGATAAGAATAAGAAAAAGTGGTGCTGATCAGGCACATGACGGTCATATTAATGGCAGCAAAGGGTTTCAAGTGGTTGATGTGGGTGTGAAGGAAAAATTGTGACCATCTAAGTTGGGCGCAAAGGGTTAAGCGAGGGTTAAGTTATCATGAGGTAGGCTATAGGTCTAAGTGTGAGTTTAAGATCAATGATGGCCTAAATCCTTTCTCTAACAAGGAAGTGTGCTAAAAATTTCGTCTCAATGAAAAGTTGTTCTAGGACAACATATTGCTTCTCTTTAAATTTTGTTCAAAAAGTTTAAGCAATCCAAATCCTCAGGACATCATTATGGCAATACTTAATCAAGAACTTAACCTTGCAAGTGACAAACAAAGGGGAACTTAGGGACCTGATTCGGTTTCAGTTCACGACAAATAGAAAATAAGCCTCTCTGAAGCTAAATCAACACAAGCAACACAGAAGAGAGTCACACTGTTATAAACAAAATAAGATAAACATAACATAATCCTTTTAGCCATGCAACAATGGTATGCATAAATGAAGCAATGCCACAAATTGCAAATTTGCACCCTTAAACCAAAACATAATAGTGTCCTGGATAAATTAATGGGTACAAAGCATAAATAAAAAAATAAGAAAAGAGGAAAAAAAAGATATAAATGAAGTAGAGTTCAGAGATGCTTCTCTATTTGTGCTTATGACATATTGAGACATTGTTCTCCTAAATTCCAGCGCTCTTTTCTTCTTTGTTTTTTTTTTTGGAACCTATTGAATGCAAAAAAAGAAAATAGAAAAATAAAATGAAAATAAATATGTAAAAACTTAAAAATTCCATCGGGTTGCCTCCCGAGCAGCGCTACTTTAACGTCTTTTAGCTGGACAAACCTGAAAAGTTGGAAAAAAAACCGGTAAAATAACAAGAAAGCCTAACAAATCAAATTGCTAATCAATTATTTCAACGCTAGTCCCCGGCAACGGCTCCAAAAACTTGATTTGTCAAATCTGCAAGCGGACAGATCGAGATAGCATACAAGGTCGTATTCATAGGGACTAGGCAAAATAATTAATCAACAGACTCACTCCGTTAGGCTAAAAACAGCAAAGAAATAGTAATTTGGAGATTAATTGTAAATCGTAATAAATAATAAAATAAAAGATGATAAACTATAAATAATAGGAAAAGATAAGATTATAGAGGGTCTAGATCAATTGGGGTTCACTACTCTATCCTTTTATACCTAAATTATCCCAGACTCGTCAACAGGGTAACTCTGTTCCATGTCTGCGAACGGGGCGACACTGTCGACTAAAAACCTGCAGATTACTTATGCGATTTCTTGATGGGTAACAACCTAGGGTAAGATTATCATTTCTTGGAAGTATAATCTCGTCTCAAAGGTCAATTTCACCACTGTCGTGGATCAAACTTATTCCTAAGAGCATTGATGTTCCTTGTTGTTACTTGTTCCACAGTAATCTACAACCTTTCAGCTTCCAGATTAAGGATGATCTATGTTTTTCCAGAATTAAACGTCTCCTGTCAGTACTTGGTTTAAATCCTAAGACAAGAACTAAAGATGGCCACTCTCTAACCTTGGATTAAGCACACATAAATCAATCAAGAAACCGAATAAAATAAACTATTGAGGAGTAATTAATCCATGAAAGAAATCAAGTAGCTACATCCCTCTTGATTTAGAAAAGAGAATTAGTTCAATGCAAAATAAAAGAGAAGGATGGAGAAAACATCCATGGTTACAAACCGAATAAAAGAGAAAAGAAGAAAAGCTTCTGTCGAAACCCTAGCCCCTGTTTTCTGTCTTCAGCTACGTCCCAAAAGATGGTTGCTGCTGTCTTTTTTGCCTCTTTTTATTGCGTGTAGAACCCCAACTTTTAATTCCTAAAAAATAGCTTGTATATTTCCAAATCACTAGAAAGTAGGATTTTCCTTTCATTGACATGCAGTAGCCCTATTTCCTTCCTGAGAATATCTTCTTTAAATCATATATCACGTCATATACTCCCAAAAATTTTCAGAATTAATTGACACAAAAATTTGAGCTCTGATCTGCGGATGCAACAGAGTCACCCTGTCGCAGACATGTAACAGCATCACTCCGTTGAGAACTCTTCGACCGGAAATCTTCATCAAATCAGCTTCGGTTCTTCTAGAAATCCATAAAGAGCTCAAAATTCGTCGGAAATAGGTTATTTTGCATCAAAAAAATCTGAAAGAAGATTTAATTAATAGAAGCTTTGCTTGCTAAATTAAACTAAGAAAATCGTAAAAAAATGCATGAATCTATACTAAATGCTAGGCCAAAAGGGAGACACTATGCACTAAATAATACGTATTATGCACACTTATCAAATTCCCCCAAACCTGAACTTTTACTTTTCCCCAAGCAAAACTAAACATGAACTATCAAGGAATAAAATAAGTAATGCATATGGATGCTTCCTATTCAAATCTGCACCAGTGTAACCCTGGTCGAATGCAACCAGTTGTTGAGCCAAGAAGAGACTCTTTGTAAACAATTAGCTTTTAAAAATTGCAGGCCACTAAAATCCACCAAAATACACACAAGCTAAATTCAAGTTCCTTTTCAAGTATTTAACCAATCAGTCCTTCAAAGAATATGCTTAATTATTTCATGTAGAGAATGCACACTTATCAAAAGAGGAGGAAAAGAAAAAACAAGGAAAGAGCGAGAAGAGGAGAGAAATAGAGAAAAATCGAGAGGGAAAAAAGAGGTGAGGAGGTGGAGAGTGTAAAGAAAGAAGAAGAGGAGAAGGGGAAATGAAAGAGAAGAGAGAAAACGAGGGAAAGAGAGGAAAATTCGAGAGGGAGAAGAGAGAAGAGGAAAAGGGGAAAACATGTCATAAGAACTTGCATTCAAAAGCAAACGTGTAGAATCTAGGGGCACCCTCATGCATTGAAAAGATAAACGCACTGTAGGCATGCTCATACATCACTTATATGTAAAACATGGGTTCCTTGATAAGGCAGATTTGATTAGGGACAAATGATCAATGAGAGAGACAATGCCATAAATTCATCACTTAATGTAGGCTTACATTTCCTAGAGTTGTTAACCAAAGGGGTATGGCATGCTCGAATCTTGTAGATAATGAAGATTGTAGACAAGGGCCATGTCATGCCTTATTTTTCTGACTCGTCGAGCTGACATTAAGCAACAGAGGCACATCTGCCTTGAGGTTAATCCTGCATCAAGGGCACGGGGGGCCTGGAATCCGTGTTGATGAGGTTACAAGGGGCATGCTACCCCATCCTTGGGGTAGCACTTTCGGGGCATGCTACCCCATGTTTTGAGTCAAGCTTCCCGGGGCATGGTACCCTGCGCGGATTTGAGATTTTCTGGAGGCATGCTACCCCGTGAGGTTTGAACCAATTGTTGGGGCATGCTACCCCACTTTGATTGGTTGACTCCCAGAGGCACGGCGGACCCGTTCATATGACCAAGACTAGGAAAAGAAGTAGATCACCTATTTGACCAAGGGTCGGGACACCCGGGATGATTGTGGGCTAGGGGCATGCTAGACCACGACTAGATGATGTTGGGGGCATCATGCCCCATCTCGAGAAAAACAAACTAGGGGCATGATGTGCCCGCATTTAGGCAAAGGGCACGACACACTCCATCTCCTTCAAACTTACTAGGGGACCTAGGAATGCAAGAAAAGTGAGACATATACAACCTAGGGGAATGTGATCCAAACCAACCTAAACCGGTTAGATGATGAGGGAACCAAGATATGAGAAAACCAAGAGAGAACCTAAAGCCGGGACTCAGTCCCCACAGACCATGAGATGAGGGAAACCAGAAGTGAGAGAAAACCTTGAGGGAAACAAGACATGAGGGAACCCAAATGAGAGAAGACCTTGAGTGAAACCAGGGGTAGTGAATTCAAAGTTGGGACCTAGTACCCACAAGCCACAAGATGGGCAAGCCCAGATATGAGAAAAAAAAGAGAGGAGTGAACCAGAAGCCGGGACTCAGTTTCCTCAAACTCTGAGACACAAACCATAAGTTGGGACCTAGCCCCTGCAAACCATGAGATGAGGGAGACCAGACATGAGGGAACCCATATGAGAGAAAATCTTGAGGGAGTCCAAATATGAGGGGAACCAAAGTTGAGATATCCAAAGCCGGGACCTAGCTCCAAAACCCTGAGAGACACAAACCAAAGCCAAGACCCAGCTCCCGCAAACCTTGAGAGACACAAACCAAAGCCAGGACCTAGCTCCCGCAAACCTTGAGAGACACATATCCAGAAGTTGGGAACCAGCTCCCGTAAACCTTGAGAGGCACAAAGCAGAGGACCCGGTTCTCACAAACCATGGGATGAGACAATTCCCACAAAGTCGAGGACCCAGTCCTCGCAAACCATGGGATGAGATGATTCTTTGTTGACGACCCGATAGATGAGATGATTCTATCACAAACAAACCGAGTCCCTTAAAGAGGGCGATAAATCCTTCAAAACCTTGAGATGAGATGATTCCCAAAACCCCATGATGAGATGATTCCTGGCAACCAACAACCTTCAGGATGAGATGATTCCTGAAATGGAGCACGGGGTGCTCCAACCATCGACACACACCACTTGCACCAAACCGTTCAAATTTTGTTGTTCCTTTCTTGCATTGTTTCGTCCTTAGTTTCTAAGGACTCATCAACGAGGGGCATCTGTGAACACCCAAATTTGACCCACAAAAATTTCTCTAATTTAGATTTTGGGTATGCCTAAACCATAAGATTAATGAGATGATTGGTCTTTGGCTATGGCACACATGGAATTTATTTTGGTAGAATCCATGATTTATTAATTGGGATTTATATGTTTGAACCTTAGGATTAATGAGATAATTTAATCATAGGATAAAAATATACTAAAGTCCGGTTCATTAAAATATTATCCTATCTTATTTATTTGGGCTTTCTAGTTTATTTTATCCCGATTACAATGAGGTAATTTATTTTTAGGTTAAGGATGAATTTGAGGGCCTAAGTTAATGGAATGTGGACCTTCTAGAGTTGAATAGCCCATAAACACATTACTTGCAAACCAATTTTAGCTCTGATTTTCGTGGAAAATCAGAGTTCAATCATCTTTTAATGGTAGATGCGTTTTTTATATGATTTGTGCATAAAATAAGGATTTAATGTGTAATCAATTAGGAGATGGCTGGGAGGAGTAGTAATCAAGAAAAGAGGTGATTTTGGGTTGATTAGGGGTTAATTACACGGTGGAATCAAATCAGGGAGGAGTAAGGGGAAACCGGGAGCAAAAAAGGAAAGAACGGGTGGACACTGGGAGGTCGGGCGGTCATGGCGGGATGACCGCCAGGTCCGGGCGGCCATCCACTGATGCCGCCGGGCCTGGCAGCCATCCAGCGAGAAATTTTATGGTGGAGACTCCCCAAGTTTGATTTGTTGTAGACTTGATCTTAAATTCAGTTATATTAAGAATAATTAAACCATATAAGTATATATATTGAATGTGCAGATTTATTTCCTAAATAATAAACAACAAATAAGGAAATAATATAAATTTTAGGAGATGAATGGGGAACCTATAAGGTAAATTTTTAGAAATAGATAAACCCTAGAATGGAAAGAGCGAACAATCAAAGTTAATTTGTTAACATAAATAGGGGGTCTACAACAAATCAAACTTGGGGAGTCCCCACCGTAAAATTTCTCGCCATCCAGCGATCATGGGTGCCCAGATTTCTCGATTTCCTCCGATTTCGCCCCTAATTTGATTCTACACGGTTTTGGCCCAGATTTTTTGCTGAGACCTCGGTCATTAAGCAGGTCCACGCCCCTACACTCCCCAGAGCACTGTAAATAGGGCCTCCCATTTATATTTCAAGGCATCAATCTCTCATTACACACACACCCCTATAAGTTTTGTTGCTTGGAGAAACTCTACCTCTCCAAGCCTAGAAATTTTTTATAGGCGGAAACTTTGGAGGAACTTCGTGGGTAGCATCAACAAGGAGGCAGCAAGGGTAGACCAAAAGGGAATGAACAATTGAGCTAAGAAGTGGGAAGAAAGTGGGTGCACAATTCAACCCAAACCAAGGAGCTAGAGGACGGCTACAAGAGGTAACACTAAACCCTTTCTGTGTTTACTATCTGTTGAGGATTCGATGATGATATTGATGATGCGAGTGTTGTGATGCCATGAACAAGAACAATATGGGCTTTGAACCCGGTCGCTGGGGTACGTAGGTGGTCTCTAGTGGTGGAGACTCAAGCCCAATTATTTTATTTTCCCCAACATAGATGGGTGCCTAACACCTTCCCATCCATGACGAACCCCCGGCCCATTATCTTTAGTTCGCTAAACAGTTGCTTTGAATGGAGTCATTGAGATTCAAGAACGGGTTTTTCCCAAATTTTTTCCCATAATAAAATTCGGGTGGTGACCCCAAAGATAATGGGTGTTGGTTAAAATGAAGGTGTAAAATGGAAAGGTGAGGAGACCCAAGTGATTTTCGGCCGGGTTCTCACACTACTGGTTTTTCTTTTCCTTACCGAAAGAGCTTGCAATCTTCAGTGATGTGACAACAGGGACACCTACAGCAACAGGCACAGGTCAGCACTCAAACACAATCAAGCACAGAATGACATAGGAGCAGATATCGGAACACCATTGAATTCCATATTTGACAGTATTATTTCAACCAAGACTTCTTACAAACCTTTCCCGGATCCTATTGGTTTCCTTCTTTCCTTACCAAAGCAACCTGCAATCTTGAGTGATAAAACAAAAAAGACACCTACAATAACGGGCACAAGTCAGCACTTAATTCCAACACCTTTTATACAATCAAGTCAATATTAAACCAAAGGTCAGTACACTTCTGAAATATACATTTGGCAGTAACATTTTAGACCAAAGCTTCTTACATACCTCTTTTGGGTCTTCAGGATTCCTTTTCTTTCGAAACTAGGCCGCAATCTTCAAAGACACCTGCGGCAAGAGGCACAAATCAACACTCTATCAAACACTAAGCAGTACAGTTCCAACTCTCTTAGTAAGCATTTTTCTGAAATCCACATCTGGGAGAAAATTTTTATAGCAAAGCTTCTTACAAACCTCTCTTGATTCTTCAGGATTCCTTTTCCTTTCAAAAATAGGCCGTAACCTTCAATGATGTGTCAGCAGGATCCAACTCTATTAGTAAGAATTCACCTGCAGCCTGTTTGAAGCTGGTATTATTGTTTTGTAATCTGACCTTTGTCTTCCACAAATTGACGGGGGAAAACACCTACACCTTCAGGAAATAATCTATGACCAAGTTTAAACTATGCAACCCCAGAAACCAAAAAAAAAACAATCATAGATTCAGGTCAAGCTACTTACACGTTGGTTTTGTTAAACACCACTGCACATCTTCCCCCTCGTTATATAGCCGGATGAATGAGGACTTCCGCACTACAACTGCATTCTTTCCGTGGTTTGGAACATGAATGGTAATCAATGCTGTTAATGGCAAGAAGACAGTTCACAGGATCCAAGCCGTAAAGATTACGCAATACGCACTGCAACTACATTCATTTTGGAGGCTTGCAAAGGAGGCCTCCAATTCCCTGAATGGAGACAGCTGCATTTCAATACAATGTAATTAAAGTTTCCATTGGATGCATGAATTCACCATTTAAGATGACATACTTAACTTTGTTGACATAAATGTATTGGATTGCAAGCTGCTAATTTTGGTTCCTAGGACAAAGAATTGGAAACGATGAGGCCATAATATTAATGGCAATAAAACACACAATTAACTCAAATATGCCACAAGCATGCACCACGGATGCCAGGTGTCCTCACCAGATTTGGATCTCTGCTTTATTATAGAATAACTAGTTCACTACCCGTGGATTCCACGGGCTTGGTTAGTATTTTTTTAATAAAATATATTTTTTTATAAATTTTATTTTTTTTTATATTATTGTATGGTTTAAAATTTTTTTAACAGTATACGCATTAAACTTGCTGCTCAACCAATCTGTAAGAAAAAAAAGAATTGAAACTAATGGCCACATAAAATATTAAGTGAGGTCCTCTTTTTCCAATTGCATACTTGTATCAATTTATTCAATTTTCAGGTCAAATTTATATTTATATATCGTCAATTTAATATTTTCTGATTTAGAATTATTTAAATTTAATTAATATTCTAAAATCAAGCTCGCTAATGGCCGTATAAAATATTAAGTGGTATATTTGTTAAAATTTTGAACTTAGAAATGTAATACTAAAATATAAAATATAAAATATTAAGTGCTAAT